>JBBPBX010044376.1:0-27489 GCA_038048925.1 Garcialebias charrua | reverse complement strand
TTTTTTTGCCAAAAGTCAAGTGATCGCTTCATCCTTCACTCACAGGAATGAGGAAATTGATTTGTCACGACTCACGAGCGAATTAATTCATGTCCAAAGTGGCTAGTGAAGCTCTGCTGATTTCAGGGTGTTTTTGTGTTGTTGGACGAGTGATTCATGTTTTTATTATATTTTTTAGAACGTTATATTAACATATAATCACAGAACTTCGCAGCGTCTGCCATAGGACATGTAGTGGGGGCGGAACATTCCAGACATACCAGACATCGACTGACAGACATGAGGAAGTCACGAGCAAATTAAATCATGTCCAACGTTGCTGCGTGAAGCTCTGCTGATTTCTGCTGGTTTTTGTGTTGTTGGACAAGTGCTCCATGGTTTTATTATATTTTTAAAACGTTTTATTAACATATAATCACAGAATATTGAAGTGCTCCGAGCGGACACACAGCAGGGGGCGGAGCTGCAGAACTCAAGTTCAACAGAGAACGGACTGTGGCTCCTCCTCAGAGTCATATATGGCTCTGAGGGGGAGGGAGCAGAATGCTTTTACCTGATGAAAATATTTCTAAGTCCCAGCGTCCTGCAGAAATTACATAGTGAACCTTTAACTTCACATGTTAATTGTTTGTGTCTCTTTCAACAGACAACACCTACTACACCTGACCTCATGGACAGACCTGTGTCCTCTCCTCCTTCCTCCTGCAGCTCCTCTCCTTCCATCACCTGTGCGTCAACACCTTATGCGTAACAGTGAGTTGAACTTGTTTTCTGTCTGTGTTTTATGTTTTTATTGCAGGTCATGACCGTGCTTTAACTTCACATGTTAATTGTTTGTGTTTCTTTCAACAGACAACACCTGCTGCGCCTGACCTCATGGACAGACCTGTGTCCTCTCCTCCTGCCTCCTGCAGCTCCTCTCCTTCCATCATCTGTGCGTCAACACCTTGTGCCTAACAGTGAGTTGAACTTGTTTTCTGTCTGTATTTTATGTTTTTATTGCAGGTCATGCCCGTGCTTTAAAGCTCCACTGACATCATCTTTTAACTTTCCATAAAATGGCACAACATATATATATATTAAGATTGACCTCTGATCGTTTTTGCTAAAACAATGTTAAATTAATTAAAATTCCTCTCAAAAATAGTGTAAAATTAGCGCCTTTTTTTTACATGATAAATACTATTTTCCCGTCGCGCGATTATGACGTCAGACACAGACGAAGATGCAAACGCATCCGTCCGATTTAGCCATTTATAACTTTATGTTTCAGAGAAGCCAAAGTTATTTCGAGTAAACAGCAGGTTATAATTTTTTTTCAGTTCTTGGCATAAACCAACACAGACATGTTCCCGTTTTTAGTGTTTTACATGCTTTATATTAGTAGCTGTATTATGATGCGAAGCCACGGAGCTCCCAGGCGGGAGCTGAAACAGCTGCCGTAATCAGTGCGCACAACCCGGCATGAAAAAGAAAAACACACCGCTGGCTGAAGCCCTGAGCTCGATGGAATGTCCGGCGTAAAACTAACTTGACCGCGGTTTAATGTGACGCAGATGTGTTTATATAGCTCTGCTCTGCAAACATTGAACGTTGTTGTCTTGCGGTGTTGAGTGTAAAATATTTCCGTGACACAACGCACATGTTACGATGAAAAGTCGGCTAGCTGCTAGCATGCACTCACCAGTGTTGTCCGATCTTGCGACAGGAACAAGCGTCCAAGCTCCATGTAAACAATCCATCTTGCAACAGGAACAAGCGTCCAGCTCCATGTAAACAATCCATCTTGCGAAAGAAACAAGCGTCCAGCTCCATGTAAACAATCCATGAACAAACGACCCGCTCTTTCCAAACGATGTCAAAACAAACCCAACAGAGTACTCAGTCAGCCCCTCACGCTTGTAGCTGCCTGCAAACTATGAACTGGATTTCCTGAATGTGAGGCGGGTCTTGTTACTCTGGGTTCATGAGACACGCCTCCGTTCAGGAAATCCATTCCATAGTTTGAAGCCAACGTGCATCATGGGTTGGATCGATACGTAAACAAGGCTGGTATCGGTATGTGCCATGAGCATTGGTTCCGCTTCTGCTCGGAGGGCGGGCCAGGGTCCATCTTACACGGGCACGGGCCCGTGAGTAGAACCGCCACAGACTTTGGCTTCTCTGAAGACAAACCGCTAAAATATAACGTTTTAAATGGCTAAATTGGACGGATGCCTTTGCATCTTCGTCCATTGTATCAATGTGCGCAGTTGACGGAGTCTGTGTCTGACGTCATAATCGCGCGACGGGAAAATCCATATTTATCATGTGAAAAATAGGCGCTAATTTTAAACTATTTTTGAGAGGAATTTTAATTAATTTAACATTGTTTTGGCAAAAACGATCAGAGGTCAATCTTAATATATATATATATGTTGTGCCATTTTATGGAAAGTCAAAAGATGATGTCAGTGGAGCTTTAACTTCACATGTTAATTGTTTGTGTTTCTTTCAACAGACAACACCTGCTACACCTGACCTCATGGACAGACCTGTGTCCTCTGCTCTCTCTCCTCACCATCCTCCTGCAGCTCCTCTCCTTCCATCACCTGTACGTCAACACCTTGTGCCTAACAGTGAGTTGAACTTGTTTTCTGTCTGTGTTTTATGTTTTTATTGCAGGTCATGACCCTGCTTTAACTTCACATGTTCATGTTTGTGTCTCTTTCAACAGACTACACCTGCTGCACCTGACTTTATGGACAGACCTGTGTCCTCTCCTCCTGCCTCTTGCAGCTCCTCTCCTTCCATCACCTGTGCGTCAACACCTTGTGCCTAACAGTGAGTTGAACTTGTTTTCTGTCGTGTGTTTTATGTTTTTATTGCAGGTCATGACCGTGCTTTAACTTCACATGTTAATTGTTTGTGTTTCTTTCAACAGACAACACCTGCTGCGCCTGACCTCATGGACAGACCTGTGTCCTCTCCTCCTGCCTCCTGCAGCTTCTCTCCTTCCATCATCTGTGCGTCAACACCTTGTGCCTAACGGTGAGTTGAACTTGTTTTCTGTCTGTGTTTTGTTTTTATTGCAGGTCATGACGTGCTTTAACTTCACATGTTAATTGTTTGTGTTTCTTTCAACAGACACCTGCCTGACCTCATGGACAGACCTGTGTCCTCTGCTCTCTCCTCACCATCCTACTACCTCCTGCTGCTCCTCTCCATTCATTACCTGTACATCAACACCTTGTGCCTAACCCTGACATGTATCCACATCAATGACTGCTGATAAAACAGGAAAACACACCTGTCCTGATGGACAGACCTGCTCTCATCAGGACCACACACCTGACCTGAACTCACATCTGGACTCCCATGTACCCATCATCCATGGTTGAATCATTGCTCAATGGCTAAGCAGTTCCATCTGATCCATGTTTGAACATGAGAACCACCTAATAAGCCTGTCTACCTCCACTTCAATCAAAGTAAGGGAATTTTCTTTTCTATGCTGTCTTTGAGTGCACACCTAATTCT
The DNA here is from genome assembly GCA_038048925.1 of Garcialebias charrua. Classification (NCBI taxonomy): domain Eukaryota; kingdom Metazoa; phylum Chordata; class Actinopteri; order Cyprinodontiformes; family Rivulidae; genus Garcialebias; species Garcialebias charrua. The sequence continues at coordinate 23,970 of JBBPBX010044376.1, read as the reverse complement.
CCAGCTCCCCGGGCGCTTTCTATGGCTGCTCACTGCACCACCTGGTGGTGGTTGGGTTGAATGCAGAGACGAATTTCGTCTGTGTATGGGAAACATACACAGATGACAGAAAAGGACATTATTATTATTATTATTATTTTTGTGCTGCTTCTAGCTTTTTAAAGTTCCTGGACTGTACACTAAGGCACTGGTTTTTCATACATGATGGTTGCAACATGTTTCTGATGGATGTCAATTGCTCCTGATGATGTGATTTGATAATGATAGTTGAAAACTGTTTATGATGGATGTCAATTGCTCCTGATGGTTGAGAACTGTTTATGATGGATGTGCTTTGCTAATGATGGTTGAGAACTGTTTCTGAAACAACACTGAAGTTGTCTATATGTGAACACATGTTGGATCACCAGATTTCTCGCTCCATGTTTTAAAAGGAGGATTAGCTGAAAGTATTTTGTTAGATCACCAGATTTCTCGCTCCATGTTTTAAAGGAGGATTATCTGAATGTATTTATATCAGATCACCAGATTACTCGCTCCTTGTTTTTGAAAGCGGGTTAGTTTTACTAGAACTTCATACTGAATATGTGACCCATCACATCATCAAACAGGAGTTAAAGTCAAATTTGGTCAAAATGACCTACAAGCAAACATATATATTACTGACTTTTAGAAATACATTTTCATACTTAGATCATCCTGCCAAATGCATTGTATTGTCTTAATCATGAAAATGGTTTGATATTTGGTGTGAAGATTTTATTTCAGATATTTAATTTAAACCATTTGATAAGTTATTCATTCATCTTATTTTAAAAAATTGGAATTGTTGGCCAACATTTTAACCATTTACTATCTAAATTTACACATACCACTTTGAAATATAAACCTATTTGATGTGATGGGTCACAAATTTATTATTCAGCTTCTTTTGTTGGATTTGATTTAAGAATTGTGGACATTTGTTAATAAAACTTGAAAGATTTCATTTGTGCAATGGAGATTTATTTAGCCAACTTAATTTCTCATTACAATGAAAGTATTTTACTTGTATTTGAAAGCTAAAAATCATGGCAAAACACATTTAAATTGATTTATGTTCAAGCTGGACTTTTAAGTTTAAAGAAAGGGACAATGTAGTTTGGAATAGTTCGCATTTTTGGTTTGGAAAAACTTAAAACATTTAATCTAAAAAAAGCTAAGTCTGGTCCTCTGGACATTCAAAAAAAAAACAAAACAAAGCAAAAAATTGTAGAAACGTTTCGTCTTTCGTCCGAAAGACTTCCTCAGTCTGAGGTGCTGTATTCAGCTCAGTCTTATAAATAGCACCCTCTCACAGTGTATCAACCAGTTGGCTGATGACAGCCGAAACCAGCTGCTCACATGATCAAGGAGGACCATCAGCCTAACGATGGATCGTTAGCACCCTGATGGTTGTTTGCTATTCACAGAGGGCTGAGTGATACTAGCAATCACAGCATTGTAAGAGGGGGACAGTTGAACCCGGAGGCCTCCACCCCTGTTTAATGATGGACGGTTTCTTTTCACAAAGATGGCCTCCTTTACTCCTCTCTCAAACCATCGTTCCTCTCTATCAAGGATGTGAACATCTTCATCCCTGAAAGAGTGACCGCTGGCCTGGAGATGAGTGTAGACTGCAGAGTCCTGACCTGATGATGTTGATCTTCTGTGCTGGGCCATCCTTTTGGCCAGTGGCTGTTTAGTTTCCCCGATATAAGACTGATCACAGCCCTCCTGACACTGAACAGCATACACAATGTTACTCTGTTTTTGCCGGGGGACTGGATCTTTGGGATGAACCAGTTTTTGCCGTAATGTATTTTGAGGTTTAAAAGCCACTGGGACGTTGTGTTTAGAAAATAAACGTCTCAATGTCTCTGAAACCCCTGCAACATATGGAATGGCCACTGGTCTGGGTCTGGGTTCCTTCTTTTCACCTGATGGCTGGCTGGAGTCCTGTTTGGGTTTCTTCTCTGCTTTCAGGAAGGCCCAGTTAGGATATCCACATTTCTCTAGAGCCTGTTTTGTGTGTGATTTCTCCTTCTGTCTGGCTCCTGAGTTAGTGGGGACGCTGTCTGCTCTGTGGTACAGAGTCCTGATGACTCCTAACTTGTGCTCCAGAGGGTGATGGGAGTCAAACTGTAAATACTGGTCTGTGTGGGTGGGTTTGCGGTACACCTCAGTTTGCAAATTTCCTCTATCAGAAACTGAGACCTCACAGTCCAAGAAAGCCAACCTGCCATTTCTTACATCTTCTCGTGTGAACTTGATATATTTATCCACAGAGTTGATGTGATCAGTGAAATGTTGGACTTCCTGAGATTTAATTTTAACCCAGGTGTCATCAACATACCTGAACCAATGACTTGGTGGTCTCCCCGTAAAGGATGTCAAGGCTCTCTTTTCTACCTCCTCCATGTACAGGTTGGCAACAATAGGAGAAACTGGAGACCCCATAGCACATCCATGTTTCTGCCTATAATATTGCTCCCCATATGTGAAGTAGGTTGACTGCAGGCACAGTTTCAAGAGTTGACACAGTTGCTCTGTGGAAAGTGTGGTTCTGCTGTTCAGAGTGGTGTCTTTCGGACGAAAGATGAAACGTTTCTACAATTTTTTGCTTTGTTTTGTTTTTTTGTTGAATGTCCAGAGGACCAGACTTAGCTTTTTTTAGATTTTTCTACCTGGATTATTGAGCATGCATCAGGGTATTAAAACATTTAAGTTTACTTTACATAAAATTAAGTCAGAATGATGTGAATTTATAATTTAGAAGAAATTATGTGTTTTGAGTAAGTATGACTTAATTCATCAAATTAAATAAACTTATAAAATTAAGTTGGAAAAACTTAAATGAATTACTTGTTACCAATTGAAGTGATTGGTTTGGGTTGGAATGACTTAAAACATTTGAGTTTACTTTACATAAAATTAAGTCAGAATGACGTGAATTTATAATTTAGAAGAAACTATGTGTTTTGAGTTAGTATGACTTAATTCATCAAATAAAATAAACTTAAAAAATTAAGTTGGAAAAACTTAAATGAATTACTTGTTACCAATTGAAGTGATTCATTTAAGTTGGATCAACTGTTTTCTTTTTAGAGTGTAGATGAGAAAAGAAGTCGCCTGTCTGGTGACAAAGCAGAAATGCTTTTGTTCATCAAGAAAAACCTGCCACTAATGAAAAAGTGACTGGAATAAGTCTGTGAGGACAAACTTAGCTTTGCGAGTGTTGTTTCTTATTACCCACTGACTTGAAAATGTTACACATGCTGCATTATCTTTTTTTGTTTGGTTTTTTAAAATGTAACAAGTGAAAGAGTAAAAAGAACTGATTTTGTTTATGGTTAAACTTTGTTTACAATAAAGTAAGATTGGAAAATTTAAGGTGCATTTTGACCTTTTAACACCTGAAAATCGGTATCGGCCAAAATCGGAATCGGCAGGTCAGACTTTCTAAAAATCGGTGATCGGCCAGAAAATTGAAATCGGTGCACCCCTAAACAGTACAAAATGACTAACTCTTTCTAATTTTCTAACTACCTGTAATACAATACACATTACGCTATTTCATATATATATTTTTAACACATTCGTTTTGATCATTTTCTTAAATGTAAACATTGACTTGGCATTTTTAACTACATTCTCCAAGCCATTCCATAATCTAATTCCCTGGATTGAGGTAGAACGTCCCTTCAAACTAGTTCTGAATTGTGGTTTTACAAACATCTCTGTCCCCTTAAGATTATAACAACTTTGTCTTTTAACAAAATGCATTTGGATATTTAAAGGTAATGCATTATTTTGAGCCCTATACATAACTGATAAAATATTATAGTCTACCAAATCATGGAACTTCAATAACTTCAGTTGATAAAATAATGTACTTGATGGATGACAGTAATGTTTTCTAGTGATAATTCTTACAGCTCTTTTCTGTAATACAAAAATAGGCTTTGTGATTGTTTTACACGCTTTCCCCCAAACATCAATACAATAGATTAAGTGTGGAACAATGATTGTGTTATACAACAAATACAGAGCTTTATCATTCAATAGGTCTCTGACTTTGTACAGTACTGCAATCGATTTAGCTATTTTTATTCTTACAGAATTTATGTGTTGTTTCCATGTCAGTTTGTCATCAATGATAACACCCAAAAACTTCACCTCACTCACTCTACAAATCTCAACATCCTCAATTTTGAGTGGAACATCAACAGTTTTCTTTTTATTACCGAATATCATGTAATTAGTTTTTTCTAGATTTAATGATAATTTATTTATTTTAAACCAAGTTTGTATCTTGACAAATTCTGTCTTTATCAATTCCAACATTTGTTCTATATCTTCACCTAAACAGAAAAATGTGGTATCATCAGCAAAAAGTACACATTTAAGGAGTCCTGACACATTTACCAAGTCATTCACATATAAAATAAATAGCTTTGGTCCAAGTACAGAGCCTTGGGGAACTCCACATGTGATATTACAGAGGTCAGATCTTACATCATTTATTTGTACAAATTGTTTCCTATCTTTCAAGTAGCTAGATACCCACTGTAATGCTGGTCCTCTAATACCATATTTGTTCAGTTTTTCAAGGAGAATGGTGTGATCAATAGTATCGAATGCTTTTTTTAAATCAACAAAAATACTGATACAATATTGTTTTTGATCGACAGCAGTAGTTATTTGTTCCATTAATTCCATGAGAGCCATTGATGTAGAGTTTTTTTTATCTAAACCCATACTGACTGTTGCTTAGAATATTTTGTTTATCTATAAATTGATCTAGTCTGTTTACAAATAGTTTTTCAAGAATTTTTGAAAACTGTGGTAACAAGGATATAGGTCTATAATTGTTGAATACACATTTATCACCATTTTTAAAAAGAGGAACTACCTTAGCTACTTTCATATTATCTGTAAATGTACAGTAAATATGATCGTTAAATCCTATTTTTTCCAGCTGAGGCGACTGTCCAAGCTGAAGCCCATATTATCCAAGAATAACCTGGAGACAGTAATTCACGCATTAATTACATCTAGGCTTCTTGATTACTACAATTCACTCCTGTTTGGTATCAGTCAGACACCATTGCACGACTACAACTGGTCCAGAATGCAGCTGCCCGATTTTTAACGAGTACAGGCAAAAGAGAGCACATTACACCAGTCTTGGCCTTCCTGGACTGGCTACCGGTTCATCTTCAAATCCAGTTCAAAATTCTCCTGTATGTCTATAAATCGCTGAACAGTCTCGCCCCCCCACATCTCTCTAATTTGCTACAGCCATATGTCCCACCACGTGCTCTGAGGTCAGCGGACCAGTTACTTCTAACAGTTCCAGGAACTCGTCTTAAGCGCAGAGGTGACAGGGCCTTCTCTGTAGCAGGCCCAAGACTTTGGAATGAGTTACCTCTGCTCGTCAGACAGGCCCCCTCCCTCTCGGTTTTCAAATCCCGTTTTAAGACTCATTACTATTGTTACTTTTGTAACACGGGCTATGAAGGCCCGGATTGTGACTCAGAGGATGTGACTCTAAAGCCAACTGGTAGACTGTAAATAGTCTAGAGCTTCCCTATTACAAATACGCAGGTACGCCTGGCTTCAAATGACAAAAACAGAAGTGTTGTATACAATATATATTTTATTAATTCCTTTCAATATTAAAACAGCCTTTATTAGATGCATTTATGCTATGGTGGTTCTACCAGGCCAGTTGTAAAGGGCTAGCACAACTCCAAATCACTTAACACCAAAGGATGTTACATGCCAGTAACATGAGAGCATGTACAGTTTAAAACAAGGCACAGAGTTGGGAGCACAATATAGCAACTGTAGCAATCTGCCGTACAGGAATGACAGTTAGTAAGGTGCTTGCACATGATAAACAATATTAGAAAATACAAGCATGTACCTTAATCAGTCACAACCCCAACAACAAGCACATTCAATTAGTTGCAGTGGCAATCTGCCACCCACTGGCACATGTCCTAAAGAAACAAACAAATACAAATAACTTTTAACAGAACTCCACAACAATATGTGGAGCAGCATTGACAGCACCCAACCAGCCATAAGTGACTAATGAAAAAAAACATTTACCTTAGCTTGTGCTTCAGGGCTTTGCACAACTCCATGAACACTGCAGCAGCACTCACTACAGCCACATGCAGCAAGAGACTAAACAGCCAACACCCTGGAGAAGAATGTTTGGCTTACACACCTGGTGCTTAGTAACACTAATGAGCTAAACCACACTGAAGGTGGAGGAACAGGACACGGTGTGTTCAGGGAGCCAAACCAGAGTGGGAATTTACAGCCACTCTTCCAATGAACTAAAACCACCCGGTTACATCCTACCCCCCCTTTATGGATCGGTGGCCCACCGATAAATCAAAACCGCAACCAGGGTCAAAAAGTGGCGGTAACCAGGCTGCTGGCACCCGGGTCCACAGAAACAGTAGCCCTACAGTCGTCACTCCTAACCGGTCGTGGGAGGTGATGGGGGTTGGAGTGTTTGCCAGCGGTTTTACGGCTGGACTTCCTGGGGCCGATGATACTGCTTTGGGGAGCTTGTACAGCCGGTGGCGCCTCATATGGCATATGAACTGGAGGCCTTTCCGGTGGTTCTGGCTTCACAGACGGGTTACTAACAGCCTCTCGGACCACCAGCCAAGATCCAGACTCCACATCATCCTCGTCACTAGTCTCATCAGGCAGACACTGCAACCAAGCATCAGGGCAGGCATCTGTAGGTGGTAGAGCAGGTTTTATAGCAGTACGATGCACTTGTCTCACAAGATGAAGCTTATCAACTGGAGCAATTGAATATACCACACCACCTGTACTGGGCCCTTTCACGACTTGGTACACTGTGGACCCCCATGCATCTTGAATTTTTCTGCGACCTGGGCCCACATCACGCAAATACACTCTTTGTCCCACTTCAAGTGGCTTGCACTGAACCTTTTCATCATGCCTCACTTTCCTCCTCTGGGCTGCCAGCTCCACTCTGCCCCTGGCAGCATCCATGGCCACATTCAGACGCCTCCTGTGCTCTGCCACCCAGTCACACACACTGGGTGCTGTGGGCTCCGGAAGATGACCAAGAAGGAAATCCACTGGCAAGTGAGGTTCTTGTCCAAACATGAGGAAGTGGGGTGATTCACCAGTCGACTGATGGGCAGTGGTGTTATAGTGGAAGACAAGCTGTGGGAGGTGTTCTGGCCAATTTCGTTTTTCTTCTGGAGGAAGGGAACGAAGCAGGTTAAACATAGTTCGATTAAAGCGTTCACACTGTCCATTTCCTTGTGGGTGGTAAGGTGTGGTACGACTTTTCTGAACTCCATACAGCTCACATAACTGTTGCACCAAGAGACTCTCAAAGTTCCTCCCCTGGTCTGAGTGGATGCGAGCCGGTACTCCAAAACGGTAAAACCACTCACGAACCAGGATCTTCGCTACCGTAGCTGCTTTTTGATCACGAGTGGGGATGGCTTGGGTGAACTTTGAAAACACATCTGTCATCACCATCACGAGCTCCCTTCCATCACGGGCGGTTTCCAACAGTGTAAAATCAATGGCCAGCAGCTGATTTGGTCTTGAAGCAAGGAGGTGACCCATAGGAGCACGAGCTCTTGGTTGGGTGTTTTTAGCAAGGGTACACCTCTCACACTGCTGGCACCAGTCCTTTACATCTTTGTCCATCCCTGGCCAGAAACACCTCTGCTTCACGACATCAGTTGTCCTCTCTATCCCTTGGTGGCCATGATGTTGATGAAGCTCCTGTAACACCTCTGATCTTAAGCTCTCTGGGAGAAGTAACTGGAGAACCTCTTCTCCACCATCTGGTCTCCAGCTGCGCCGATACAGGAGGTCCTCCTTCTGGACAATTCGACCCCACTGTTTTACAAGTCCCCGGGCCTCTGGACCCAGACGCTCCTTCTCAGCACAGCTTGGCGCTCTCTGCTGCTGCCAAAACTCCAGAAACGCTGAGATGGCAGGGTCAGCCCTTTGGAGTACCCCCAGATCTTCCTCGCTGCGGGATGGCAGAGCTGTTATGACCAACTGGACAGGGTCTTCCTGCATCCCCACAAACCGCTCACCAATTGCCTCTGGAATGACTGTTCCTGGGAGGAGGTACTCCAATTGCGTTCTGTCCCCACTAGTCTGTTGCCTTGAGAGGGCATCCGCATTCTTGTTCACACGGCCTGGGCGATATCGGACTGTATACTCAAATGCTGAGAGTTCAGCGATCCACCGATGCTCCGTGGCGCCCAGTTTGGCTGTGTCCAAATAACTCAAGGGGTTATTGTCTGTCCATACTATACATCGGTGGCCCCACAGGTACTCTTTGAACTTCTCAGTCATGGCCCACTTCATGGCTAACATTTCAAGCTTCATGGAGCTATAATGTTTCTCAGCAGCATGTAAGCTGCGACTGGCATATGCAACTGGTTTCACTTTGCCACCTTGCTCTTGAGACAATACGGCTCCTAGCCCACTGTGGCTGGCGTCGACCTCTAAAATGAAAGGCAGAGAGAAATCAGCAAAAGCAAGTGTGGGGGCACTTACAAGCTTGGCCTTGAGCTCCTGGAAGCTCCTTTCACAGTCCTCCGACCAAACGTCTTCCAACAGTTGCCTTCGTCCTCTGCACACCTTCGACCCAGCAAGTTCTGCAACAAGACGATGAAGGGGGCCAGCTAGTTTAGAAAAATCTTCTACGAACCTCCTGTAATAATTGGCAAACCCCAGGAACGACCGCAACTCTGAGATGTTGGTGGGGTGAGGCCAGTTTAACACTGCCGCAACCTTTCCTGGGTCCGTGGCCACGCCCTCCTCAGAGATGAGATGTCCCAGATATTTCACCTGCTTTTTGAAGAAGTCACACTTTTCTAACTTGACTTTCAATCCTTCTTGTTTTAGGCGACTTAGAACCCTTTCCAGCCGTGTCAAGTGATCATCAACACTGGAAGAGAACACAACAATATCATCCAGATATAACAAGAGTGACTGACCATGCTGGGCCCCAAATATCCTCTCCATCAAACGCTGGAAAGTCCCTGGTGCATTGCATAGTCCAAATGGCATACGGTTGAACTCGAACAGGCCAAACGGGGTGCAGAAAGCTGTTTTTGGCTTATCGATCTCTGCAACTGGAACCTGGTTATATCCAGAAGCAAGGTCCATTGTCGTAAACCAGCAGGCGCCCGAGAGGGAGTCTAGTGTCTCTTCTATTCGAGGCAGTGGAAAAGCATCCTTCCTGGTCTTTTTATTAAGTTGTCTGTAGTCTACACAAAGGCGAAGACTACCGTCCTTCTTTCTGACTAGGACAATTGGGGACGCATAAGGGCTACTGCTCTCTCGAATTACCCGGGTTGCCAGCAGCTGGTTAATGTGAGACTTAACTGCCTCATATTCAGATGGAGGGATGCGCCGATACCGCTGTCGTATGGGAACATCATCTGACAAAGGGATGCTATGCTCAATTAAATTGGTAAAGCCAAGGTCACCATCAAAAGCAGAAAACACAGATTCATACTTTAGCAATAAGGCTCTCACTTTGTGCTGCTCTATTCCATCTAGCATAGAGAGATCAAGGGAGGTTATCTTCTCTCTAACTGAGCCAGTCTCGGCAGTATGGGACCTGACTGCAGCAATAATTTGCTCCTGTACACAAGGGACTTCCTGCAACTCTGATGGTAGGCTCACCACATCTATAGGAGACAACACTCCAAGAGAACAGCGGGGTTTCAGTGTAACCGTACACACCCCTACATTCACCACAGGAACATAAACAGTACCCCGAACAACATGCAAGAGAGAAGGAGACACTAACAAACCCTCAGGTAAGCCAAACTTTGCATTTAAGGGTTCAATCAAAACAGCCCCTGCCAAGGCCAACATAGCAGAACAAGTAGCAGGTACAAGTTTAGTAGTGCCAGCAGGAACTACCACAGGTCTTTTACCACGCAGCTTTGCGACACTAGTCTGAATAGGGCCTTTCTGTAAGTTGGTCTGCTGATATAACTGGAAGGCAGGAAGCCAGGAACTGAAAGCCCCCAAAACTGTAGGGCGTTCAAACAACTCAGGGCCATACTGGTCAAACAACTGAAAATAGTAGGCCTTTATGACATTCATCCCAATTATGCCCGGTATATGAGGTAAACTAACCCGACCTGGAGGGTCTCTAACAACCAAGATCCCTCTTCTAGGAATTACCACACCACACACCTCTATGTCGGGCTCAAGATAACCCAAGTACGGAATGCTTAAACCGTTGGCAGCTCTCAGCTCTAACCAATGACAGGACTTTAACTTGTCTGGAAAATATTTCCTGAAAAAGCTCTCTGAAATGGTAGAAACCATAGAACCTGTGTCAAGGACACATTGGACCGGAACTCCAGATAATTTCACAGTGACTTGGGGACAAGGCGCCATTAAACGCTCCTTCACCTCATCTACATGGGGACCCACTGAGCCTGAACCACCCCCTCCTAATGTCTGGCTCCTTACATTAGGGGGAGTTAGTTTTCCGACAACTGAGGGCTAGTGGTGGCTTGGACCCGAGGGGACCTGAACTGGGAACGGGCGTTACAGTACCGAGCAATGTGACCTGGTTGCTGACACCTGTGACAAATCACACTACTAGGACCAGAAGAACTGGCCACAGGGTGCTGCTGCATAGCTGCAAGGGATTGAGTGATCTGATCCAACTGGTCCTGTTGCTTTTGTACCAATTTTGTCAGAGTGGCAATTTGTGAGGAAGTAGAATTAGAGGGGGGCTCAATTTGGAGAGTGGGTGCACTAGCCCGTTGTACAGCACAAGAGGACGGCACAACACTATTGTTGTCCACCCCACCCTCACGCTCCCATGTAATGGCCTCAGCCCTAACTTCCAGCAATGTACACCTTGGATTGTCACGAACGTAACGCTTTAATTCCCTACGCAGATCAGAATTGCTAACATTTTGAATAAATTGATCACGAAGTAAAATGTCTGCATTAGTCATGGCATGAGGAGAATTAGCTTTAACCCTGTTCATTAAACAAAACAAGGAATGGGAAAATTCCTGCAAAGTTTCACCATCTAACTGTCTCCGTGAAAAGAAGTCCTCTTGTAGTGAGACATACGACTGTTGACAACCATACAGTTCTCTCAAAATGGTAAAAACAGTTTCTGGATTCTCACGTTCAGCTAATGGTCTATATTTAATCTCATCCCGAGCTACACCTTCGAGATGGTCAAAAATGAAAGCAGCCTGATCTGTGGGTTCAACATGCCGAACTTGCATGCTGGTACAAACTTCTTCTACCCACTCCTCAACCCCAATACCATGAGTCCCCCTGAAGGTTGGACACTTTCGCTCCCTTGGCAGGTAGATGATGCGGTCAGTTGTCCCCATGCTCCCCAGAGCTGTACGTGTACTGGGACCAGCTGGTGCATCATGTTGAGTTGAATTTGCCAGTGCAACGTCCCGTTCCTGTTGCAGCCGACTCCTATCGGCCTCCAACTGCTGGACTCGAGCCCGGAGTTCTTCAAGTTCCTCTGCCATAGGAACGGAGAGGTGGGTCCTTCTTCACTGTCGGGGGGTATCCAGCTAGGTCCCACGATGTGCCTACTGTTAGCCTATTATGCTCCCAACTTCTAAATGCTCTTTAGAGATAATTAAATAAAATATATATACTGTATATACACACACAAACTGCCTTATCAGCCAGGCCCTACCAACAACGCCAGTAAATGTAACACGGGCTATGAAGGCCCGGATTGTGACTCAGAGGATGTGACTCTAAAGCCAACTGGTAGACTGTAAATAGTCTAGAGCTTCCCTATTACAAATACGCAGGTACGCCTGGCTTCAAATGACAAAAACAGAAGTGTTGTATACAATATATATTTTATTAATTCCTTTCAATATTAAAACAGCCTTTATTAGATGCATTTATGCTATGGTGGTTCTACCAGGCCAGTTGTAAAGGGCTAGCACAACTCCAAATCACTTAACACCAAAGGATGTTACATGCCAGTAACATGAGAGCATGTACAGTTTAAAACAAGGCACAGAGTTGGGAGCACAATATAGCAACTGTAGCAATCTGCCGTACAGGAATGACAGTTAGTAAGGTGCTTGCACATGATAAACAATATTAGAAAATACAAGCATGTACCTTAATCAGTCACAACCCCAACAACAAGCACATTCAATTAGTTGCAGTGGCAATCTGCCACCCACTGGCACATGTCCTAAAGAAACAAACAAATACAAATAACTTTTAACAGAACTCCACAACAATATGTGGAGCAGCATTGACAGCACCCAACCAGCCATAAGTGACTAATGAAAAAAAACATTTACCTTAGCTTGTGCTTCAGGGCTTTGCACAACTCCATGAACACTGCAGCAGCACTCACTACAGCCACATGCAGCAAGAGACTAAACAGCCAACACCCTGGAGAAGAATGTTTGGCTTACACACCTGGTGCTTAGTAACACTAATGAGCTAAACCACACTGAAGGTGGAGGAACAGGACACGGTGTGTTCAGGGAGCCAAACCAGAGTGGGAATTTACAGCCACTCTTCCAATGAACTAAAACCACCCGGTTACACTTTCAAAACCTGATCTGTGTTTCGTCATTATATTTATTATCTGCTACGTTTTATGTTTATTTTTTGTACTTCCTTTTGTATGTTGCCTGTTGTTTGTTTGTGCAGCATTTTGGTTGCCTTGTCGCTGTTTTAAGTGCTCTATAAATAAAATGGAATGGTATGGTATGCTGTGCTTTCCACATCATAATCAAAGATTACTAAAATATCTCAAGTGATAAAAGCACTTTATGTTTCATACATCATCTTGGGGACCAGAGAAAATGTCAACGAGGACCACATTTGGCCCCCGGGTCTTGAGTTTGACAAGTGCAATATTCTAAACAGTGTTTCTAAACTCTAAAAGAGCACAGAATGTTATGATGTCAGCTCTCTGCTGAAATACATACACTATATAAATACAGACAGACAGACAGACAGACAGATAAGATATTCTACCAAATATTTCATCATCTACTATATGTTCAAACCGTACTTTCCGCCCTAAAGTCGCATCAGTCTAATTTTGTCCAATAAACTGGAAAAATCCATAAACGTGTCGCACCGCCGTATACGTTACATCTATTATGCGTCACCTCTGACGTGTCCCGTATGTTACGCGTCACCGCTTACAACCCGGAAATGTGGGCCACAGGAACGTGCACGGAAGGACTTTAACAAGATTAACACGGTAAAAACAATTATTTGTTTGCTGAAAATGATAGCAAAGATGTGTCTTAGCTGAACTTTTCCTTAATAAATGAACGTATTTGTCAAATCAGCTGGATTTAAAAATTAGTTTTGCTACGTGCAAAACGTGCACCCGCACGGGTGGGAACGCTATATTTCTTTAAAATTTAACAAGATAAACACCTAAAAATATATACTGTATTTGTTTGCTGACATCATAGCAAAAGTGTTTCTGAGCTGAACTTTACCTTTAAAAATTAACGTAATGGTCAAATCAGCTGGATTCAAATTGTTTCGCTTTGACGGTCTTCCAAACGGTCGCGCGCGCTGCAAAAATAAATTATAAATAAATCAAATTTTCGCTCAAACGTCTCCTAAAGCTAATCAGTTGTAAATATCCATCCAGTGATTACTTTCTGTAAGTTTCATCAAAATCTGTCCTGTGGTTCTTGAGCTATTTTGCTAACAAACACTGAGGTAACAGTAGTTCAGACCTCCAGAGAGCAGGAGGCCGGGCAGCGACGGAGTGAGTCAGAGCAGAGGAGGCTTCTGTCGGACACATCAGCTGGGAACGGTCGGTGGACCCTAGCGGCCGAAAGTGGTACTGCTGCATTTTTTTCGTCTGAATGAATGAAAACGGTCAATCTCAGCCAAAATTTGGTCTAAAAATATGGGGAAAAAATCCCTAAATATGTCGCTTTGCCCTATAAGTCGCAGGGCATGCAAATTAGGCAAAAAGGTGCGACTTATAGGCCAGAAAATACGGTACTTGGCTGTTGTTCAATTATAGATTTTTCCCCCCACAAAATACTGTAATAAAATTTGATAATTGGCTTCAGATCACCTCCAACGAATGACTAAACATAACCGTAGATATTCACCTCAACCACCACAAATACAGCGGAAGCTAACCATGCTAACACTGCTAGCAGCGGTTACACTTCCTGTGGTGTCCCACAGGGACCCTCAGTAAAGTGTTTGGTTTGTATTTTAATGACTACATGTTACACTGAAAAAACTGTGAATAGAGGTTACTTAAAAAACCTTAGGTAACAAAGTGACAATTAATATTATTAAGTAGATTTTAATTTCAAAAAGTTTATGTAAAATAAAGAGAAAATGGTAATTAAATTTAATTAAAAAAACTAAGTAGATTTTAATTACATTAAACTGTACATTTAATTAAATTTAATTAAAAAAACTAAGTAGATTTTAATTACATTAAACTGTACATTTATGTAGGATTTAGGAACAAAATCTCAAATTTATGGTTAAAATGACTAATTTTTAATGCAAAATTTAATTTAAATTAAATTAATATATAAGGAATATTACTTTGAATTTACTATTAATTTAGGGAAAAATGACTAAAATTAAATATTCATTACAAAGAAATTATTTTTTTGTGTGTTTTTTAAGTGGAACTCAATTTGTAATCATTAAATTTTCCAAACAACCTACATTAATAATCATTGAATAATAAGATAAATTTGCATTATTTAACCTCTTCTCTTGATTAAAATTCATTTGTTTAACAAAGAAAACAATAAGTGGAAAATAAAACAATTACAATTTTTTTCTGCTAAATTTCACTTGTACAGTACATATAATATTCTTCTAATTTTCTAAATACTTTAAAGTGTTTTTACTGGGTTGCACAAATTATCACACATAGATAACAACATAAACATTTATTTCTTGAACATCATTTTGGTTCTTTCAAAGTGGCAAAATATAGCAACATAAAATAATCTACATGTGTAGACAATATAAAGTGGCTTTGTTTACATGTCATTAAAAAAGTTACTTCAAACAAATGCTAAATCAATTTTGTGAAGAAGAAATGAGATGCTAAAATACATAATTAATTACTAATTTCACCATTAACAGCCAGAGTATTTTTACTGTTTCTCTTATTTGTGTTACTTCTTAATGACTGACTAACAAAAAATGTAGTTTTTCTTATCTGAATAACTCAATATAAATGCTGAACAAATATTTACCACTTGTGTACATTGTGTATTAACAACAAAAATCAACCTTTTTGAAATGTCTGAGAAAAACTGCAAACATCTAAGTGAAATAAACATTTCCACAGCTGCAGGAGTTGATTGTCCAAAATATTTTACACTTTGTTTGGAAACAGATCCTGGATACAAGTGGCTGAAAGGGGCTTCCTTCATGGGGGGGGGGGGCACTCAGTCTTAGAGATTGGGTAAGGAGCTCCATCATCCAGGGGGAGCTTGGTGTAAAGCCGCTGTTCCGCAGTATCAAAAGAGTCAGTTGAGGAGTTTCATCTGATCTGGACACCACCCTTTGGAGGTTTTCTGGGTACGTCTGTCTGGTGACAAAAGACAGACAGGTGAGTCAGGAGAGGCAGCTGAATTATATAAAAAGAAATAAAAAAGAAAAGAAAATATTGTTACCTTTATGAAGGAGCAGGTGATGCAGAAGGTGCTGGTGACAAAAGACAGACAGGTGAGTCAGGAGAGGCAGCTGAATTATATAAAAAGAAATAAAAAAAGAAAAGAAAATATTGTTACCTTTATGAAGGAGCAGGTGATGCAGAAGGTGCTGGTGACAAAAGACAGACAGGTGAGTCAGGAGAGGCAGCTGAGTTATATAAAAAGAAATAAAAAAAGAAAAGAAAATATTGTTACCTTTATGAAGGAGCAGGTGATGCAGAAGGTGCTGGTGACAAAAGACAGACAGGTGAGTCAGGAGAGGCAGCTGAGTTATATAAAAAGAAATAAAAAAAGAAAAGAAAATATTGTTACCTTTATGAAGGAGCAGGTGATGCAGAAGGTGCTGGTGACAAAATACAGACAGGTGAGTCAGGAGAGGCAGCTGAATTATATAAAAAGAAATAAAAAAGAAAAGAAAATATTGTTACCTTTATGAAGGAGCAGGTGATGCAGAAGGTGCTGGTGACAAAATACAGACAGGTGAGTCAGGAGAGGCAGCTGAATTATATAAAAAGAAATAAAAAAAGAAAAGAAAATATTGTTACCTTTATGAAGGAGCAGGTGATGCAGAAGGTGCTGGTGACAAAATACAGACAGGTGAGTCAGGAGAGGCAGCTGAGTTATATAAAAAGAAATAAAAAAAGAAAAGAAAATATTGTTACCTTTATGAAGGAGCAGGTGATGCAGAAGGTGCTGGTGACAAAAGACAGACAGGTGAGTCAGGAGAGGCAGCTGAATTATATAAAAAGAAATAAAAAAAGAAAAGAAAATATTGTTACCTTTATGAAGGAGCAGGTGATGCAGAAGGTGCTGGTGACAAAAGACAGACAGGTGAGTCAGGAGAGGCAGCTGAATTATATAAAAAGAAATAAAAAAAGAAAAGAAAATATTGTTACCTTTATGAAGGAGCAGGTGATGCAGAAGGTGCTGGTGACAAAAGACAGACAGGTGAGTCAGGAGAGGCAGCTGAATTATATAAAAAGAAATAAAAAAAGAAAAGAAAATATTGTTACCTTTATGAAGGAGCAGGTGATGCAGAAGGTGCTGGTGACAAAAGACAGACAGGTGAGTCAGGAGAGGCAGCTGAATTATATAAAAAGAAATAAAAAAAGAAAAGAAAATATTGTTACCTTTATGAAGGAGCAGGTGATGCAGAAGGTGCTGGTGACAAAAGACAGACAGGTGAGTCAGGAGAGGCAGCTGAATTATATAAAAAGAAATAAAAAAAGAAAAGAAAATATTGTTACCTTTATGAAGGAGCAGGTGATGCAGAAGGTGCTGGTGACAAAAGACAGACAGGTGAGTCAGGAGAGGCAGCTGAATTATATAAAAAGAAATAAAAAAAGAAAAGAAAATATTGTTACCTTTATGAAGGAGCAGGTGATGCAGAAGGTGCTGGTGACAAAAGACAGACAGGTGAGTCAGGAGAGGCAGCTGAATTATATAAAAAGAAATAAAAAAGAAAAGAAAATATTGTTACCTTTATGAAGGAGCAGGTGATGCAGAAGGTGCTGGTGACAAAAGACAGACAGGTGAGTCAGGAGAGGCAGCTGAATTATATAAAAAGAAATAAAAAAAGAAAAGAAAATATTGTTACCTTTATGAAGGAGCAGGTGATGCAGAAAGTGCTGGTGATGCTGGTGACAAAAGACAGACAGGTGAGTCAGGAGAGGCAGCTGAATTATATAAAAAAGAAATAAAAAGAAAAGAAAATGTTGTTACCCTAATGCATGCTCAATAATCCAGGTAGAAAAATCCAAAAAAGCTAAGTCTGGTCCTCTGGACATTCAAAAAACAAAGCAAAAAATTTTTTTAGAAACGTTTCGTCTACGTTAAATCTCAGAAAGTCCAACATTTCACTGATCACATCAACTCTGTGGATAAATATATCAAGTTCACACGAGAAGATGTAGTAAAAAATGGCAGGTTGGCTTTCTTGGACACAAGTTAGGAGTCATCAGAACAGTATCACAGAGCAGACAGCGTCCCCACTAACTCAGCAGCCAGACAGAAGGAGAAATCACACACAAAACAGGCTCTAGAGAAATGTGGATATCCTAACTGGGCCTTCCTGAAAGCAGAGAAGAAACCCAAACAGGACTCCAGCCAGCCATCAGGTGAAAAGAAGGAACCCAGACCCAGACCAGTGGTCATTCCGTATGTTGCGGGAGTTTCAGAGACATTGAGACGTTTATTTTCTAAACACAACGTCGCAGTGGCTTTTAAACAACAAAATACATTACGACAAAGACTGGTTCATCCCAAAGATCCAGTCCCCCGGCACAAACAGAGTAATATTGTGTATGTTGTTCAGTGTCAGGAGGGCTGTGATCAGTCTTACATCAGGGAAACTAAACAGCCACTGGCCAAAAGGATGGCCCAGCACAGAAGATCAACATCATCAGGTCAGGACTCTGCAGTCTACACTCATCTCCAGGCCAGCGGTCACTCTTTCAGGGATGAAGATGTTCACATCCTTGATAGAGAGGAACGATGCAGTGTTTCCCCTACATAACTTGCCATGGCGGGGTGGGGTGGGGGTGGGTGGGGGGTGACGGACAGAGACACGTCCTGAGCTGCGCAGACGTTGTTGCAGTTTCTTGGGCTTGTTTTGAAAGTAAATTCGCTTAATTGGGCTTGTTATTATTTGTTCTTTATTATTTGTCTAGAGCAGGGGTCTGCAACCTTTTCGATCCAAAGAGCCATTTCTGCTCCTTTGTTCACTAAATTAAACGTGACCGGAGCCACAACACCTGCTGCAACTGGGATTTTCAACTGGTGGCCCACGGACCACTTTTAGTTTGTTGGAGGACGTTTTTCTGGCCAGCAGGAGTGACTTTATAAAACTTAACATTTCTAATAATTTTTAACATTTACTGATATTTTTACATTTTAAGATAAAATAAAAGACAAGATTCTTGTAAAGAAGGAAAAATTAATATAGTTTTGCCCAGTTTCTAAAAACTAAAACGATAAACTATGCAGGCCTATGTGATTTATTTTTTTAACTGTAGAAAAATTAGGTATCCTACTTAAAAGAAATAAAGCATAAAGTGAAAGTATGTTTTACTCCTTGTAATGTAGGAAAACTTCTAAAACTAACCCTTCCAGTTGTTATAAGAACCAATAAAATTCAGTTTTATGTCAGTTTTGGTCAAAGCTTAAAAGAACCGCTGCAGAGGGACCAAAAAGCTGCATGTGGCTCCTGAGCCGCAGGTTGCAGACCCCTGGTCTAGAGTGACAAGACCACGTTAAAATGAGCTCCAATAAGTGGAGGAAATATGGGAAAAAAATAATAAAGAATGGGAGAAAGAGCACACACTTAAAGCATGATTCAGGATAGAGATTAAAGAAAGTTCTTTGTTGACTTAGCTTACTATGAGTTTGCTGTTTAATATTTATTTTATTTTTTAATTTGTATGCATCCTTTATGATTGACTGTTGTTGTCGTTGTCCACTGTTGTCATCACTCTTAGTTTAAAATTCAGGTCTCTCTGGTAAATGAGTCCCAGAGGCTCAATGGGAATAATTTGTATAAATATGCCAAATGTATTTGTATTTTTTAGAGTGGATATGTTCTTCAAAGTCTTTAGCATAATTTTGCTCTTTATATGTAATGTCATAATAACTGTATGTTTATACTGTTTAAAAACGGACCCTGTTTTACACAATGGGGTGGGTTGCCTGTTGGGCTTGTTTTGGGCTTGATTTCATGGGGCTGGTCGCTTGTTTCTGTCACGATATATTGGCAGATAGAGACAAAGCCGAAAGTGCGCAGTTTTAAGAGCAGAGGAGAGACAAACATTTCAGCCGCGCTCAGTTTTATTTATTTATTTTCCGGTGGAGAAGGTGAGAGCTGTGTGTGTGTGTGTGTGTGGAGCCGCGCGCAGTAGGAGCCGAGCAGAGGAGCCACGTGTTCGTTTTTTTTTTTTCCCCATCCGTGGGGATGAGAAACGTGAGCCGTGCGCGTGTGTGTGTGGTGGGTGGGTTTGAACACTCAGCTGACACAGCTGAGTGTTCAGCATGAGGCTGCTTTTATGTTTTATTTCAGCTAGTGCACCTGCAGTGCGAGCTGCTAGTTTAGCATTACGTCAGTGCCGACAGGTGTTTGGAGCGTTGGGTAGGCGGGGCGCTCGGTTCTGTTGAGGGGGCGGGGCGCCCCGCCTATATAATGGTAGGGGAAACACTGCGATGGTTTGAGAGAGGAGTAAAGGAGGCCATCTTTGTGAAAAGAAACCGTCCATCATTAAACAGAGGTGGAGGCCTCCGGGTTCAACTGTCCCCCTCTTACAATGCTGTTATTGCTAGTATCACTCAGCCCTCTGTGAATAGCAAACAACCATCAGGGTGTTAACGATCCATCATCAGGCTGATGGTCCTCCTTGATCATGTGAGCAGCTGGTTTCGGCTGTCATCAGCCAACCGGTTGATCCACTGTGGGAAGGGGCTATTTATAAGACTGAGCTGAACACAGCTTCTCAGACTGAGGAAGTCTTTCGGACGAAAGACGAAACGTTTCTACAGTTTTTTTTTTTTGCTTTGTTTTGTTTTTTGAATGTCCAGAGGACCAGACTTAGCTTTTTTGGAAAATGTTACCTTTATGGAGGAGCAGGTGATGCAGAAGGTGCTTGGTGATGCTGGTACAGGTGAATGAGGAGGGGCAGGCAGGTGAGTCCAGAAAGGCAGCTGAAGTGGAGCTCCCTGATCTGCTATACTCTTGGGCACGCGCCCAGCCTGAGCAAAGACGAACGCTTGATAAATTACTGTCAAATTCAGAATACAGTTTAATGTGTAATATAATCTTAATTTAATATTTAATCTAAATAAACAACATTTTTTACAATAAATAAACTATACTAACAATAATAAAAATCTTTGTTTGATGAGCTGTTCACCCAATACACAGATGTAATGTTAATTATTTCATGACACTCACTGTGCAGGGTCTGAATAATCCAGGCATCTTCGTGCAGAACAGCTGTGTCATGGAAATCTAGTAAGATCAAAAAAGAGGTACATCTTCACTTAGGTTTATGGATTAAAGCTAACTGTGAAACAGTTCAATCACAACATATCCACTAATACAATTTCACACATTTAATATGATCAGACAAACTACTGTAAACACTCCAACAATGACCTCATCAGTTCAACAGAATCACAGGACCTGTGCAATGTAACAAAGGTTTAATCTGTTACAATGTTCAATATTTTTCACCTGCTCATTGTGAAGTTTTAAAATGACTTCTGTCTGAATAAGGTCATCAGATGAGGTAGACATATATTAACTTGCAGCTGCATGATAAAAAACTTGCAGAATTGTTCATTTGTTTGAAGATTACTCACCCACCCTAGTTATATTGTTTACATAGTTTCAGGGACACGTTGGCTCAAATTTTTTGTGCTTCATCTTCTGACTCTCATCATATTCTATCAAGTGGAAACCTCAGATGAAAGCAGTTAGATGTTCCCACCGCTAGTTAGAACGACTGTGTGTCATGTTTTGAAGCATAAAGAGACCAAGTAGGACCTCACTGCAGCAGAAACCAGCAGTTTTAACAGACCTTAGAAAGCCAAAACACTTCCACACTGACGAATTAGTCTTTCCTCTCTAATCAGTGATGTCATCGCTTTCTCTTCGCGTGTGAAACTTTGTTCAATCACATTCTGACGGACATGGGCACTCGTTTGAAGTGAAAACTACGCTCGTCGAAGGTTAGCCTAGCCTGCTACCGCCTGCTGGAAGCTGCGAGATCTACGTCACCACGCACTTACGTATTTGTGTCACAGCTTTTTCTGTCCGGGCGCTTCAAGCCGAACAGGAAAAGCGTCAGTGAAAGGCTGTAAAATCCTATCGAAATAATCGTTAAATAAAAACTTAGCCCCTGTATCAACTTATTCCTTGAATTTTCAATAATCAGATTAATGTTTTCAGAGCCTCTCTCTATTTGATTCTTTATTACGTATTTGTGTCACAGCTTTTTCTGTCCGGGCGCTTCAAGCCGAACAGGAAAAGCGTCAGTGAAAACTGTAAAATCCTATCGAAATAATCGTTAAATAAAAACTTAGCCCCTGTATCAACTTTTTCCTTGAATTTTCAATAATCAGATTAATGTTTTCAGAGCCTCTCTCTATTTGATTCTTTATTATTAATCCCAAGGGAGACTGCGTGCTCGCTAGCTAGCACGCTAGTTAGCAGACTCATGGCGTCTACTGCAGCCAGAAATAAACTTTATTTACGCCGCAAACAGCCAGCTCTTGTTACCAGTTACGATACACAGCTCCTACAACAATTCTAAATGTACAAAAAAAATGCTCAGGACTGAATATTTAATTGACTGACCATTTCACTGTCACATAATGTTACTAAAAATCAGCAAATAGACTGATATATATATTAACCCGCTTTCCATCAGCTAAAATAAGCGCATATTAACAGTTTACTTACAGTGCAAGACGTTCTTGATCTGCCGAAGTAAAGGAACAACTGTAAAGCTTTACAAAGTGCCTCTACTTCATGCCATTTTGCTTAAAATACACATTACAGTGCTCATTACTTATCTAATTTTGACTTAAAACATTGTTTAGAGCTTTTTTCTCAAAAATACTATACACTGTTGTTCAAAATTTTATTGTACATTCCAAAGATTGTCTTACCTCTGACAAAATGGATGGTCCAGTCCACTTCTGAAGCATGTGTGTGCACATGGCAGAATGTGCAGCCAAGATGGCGGAAGTGTAGAGTAATTAAAATCAAAGTGCTTTAATTAGTAAAATCTATTAGATTTAAAAATCTTCATATTTTTCTATTAAAATATGCTAAAGATATCGTTGCTTATTTTACCGTAAAAAAATATAAGTAAATTTAAATTACTTAACATCTCAAAAATGTTGAATTTTGCTTACACTGAATTAAAACCATGCATATGCATTTTTACTGAGTAACAGTTACTATCAGTGGCCTATTAGATACTACTTAACCCCAATCACACTTTTTTCAGTGTATTGATCTACCACACATTTCACAGGTAAACAGTTTCTCACCTGTGTGACTTTTCTTGTGTCTCTTAACACTAGCAAACCCAGGGGGAAAAAAAAACACTAGAACTGCCATGAGTTTGTCAAAATGACAATTCTTCCATTAGGTGTCTTGAGCCTGGGGGTGGATATCTTTGTTTGTGGGTAAACATCCCCTCCTGAGAATCTTCTCCCAGCATATCTTCTCAAACAAAGGATCCCCCTCACACAAAGAACATTCATTTACATACATCCCCCACAAATTAACCACACATTCCAACAGCATTTCCAACTTGCTTCTACAGAGAGAGAGAGTTGCTTTCACCAGAGACTTATTGCTCTGTAGGTGGGGGGGGGGTTCTTACAAGCTTTGATCAAAAATAATGTTACACTGAATTTTATTTTTTTATTTTTTTTCATTCAACCTTTATTTAGTCAGGTAAATCTTATTGAGCCTCGAGGCCAATGAAACACATACATTAAACAATAAACAATAGAAAAGTAGCAAAAACATCCATCCATCCATCCATCCATCCATCCATCTTCTTCCGCTTATCCGGGGTCGGGTCGCGGGGGTAGCAGCCTAAGTAGGGAGGCCCAGACTTCCCTCTCCCCAGCCACTTGGTGCAGCTCCTCCAGGGGAATCCCAAGGCGTTCCCAGGCCAGCCGAGAAACATAGTCCCTCCAGCGCGTCCTGGCTCTTCCTCTGGGTCTCCTCCCGGTGGGACATGCCCGGAACACCTCCCCAGGGAGGCGTCCAGGAGGCATCCTAACCAGATGCCCGAGCCACCTCAACTGGCTCCTCTCGATGTGGAGAAGCAGCGGCTCTACTCCAAGTCCCTCCCGGATGACTGAGCTTCTCACCCTATCTCTAAGGGAGAGTCCAGACACCCTGCGGAGAAAACTCATTTCAGCCGCTTGTATCCGAGATCTTGTTCTTTCGGTCATAACCCAAAGCTCATGACCATAGATGAGGGTGGGAACGTAGATCGATCGGTAAATTGAGAGCTTTGCCTTTTGACTCAGCTCTCTCTTCACCACGACAGACCGGTACAGCGCCCGCTTCACTACGGACACTGCACCTATCCGCCTATCGATCTCACGCTCCAGTTTTCCCTCATTCGTGAACAAGATCCCGAGATACGTAAACTCCTCCACTTGGGGCAGGACCTCC
>JBBPBX010044375.1:17236-27489 GCA_038048925.1 Garcialebias charrua | reverse complement strand
AGGTGGTGCAGTGAGCAGCCAGAAAGCGCCCGGGGAGCTGGAGAATTAGGTGTGCACTCATAAGCCGTTTTCGCATTTGCCGGCCCTCCCCGGTCCCGCTCGTCTCTGGTTGGCCCAGAGCCAGCTCTGGCCCGCCCTCGTTGATTGCGCACTGTCCGGAGAGCAAGCCTTGAAGTGGGTGGGGTATTCACTTGACGTGGGTGGGCAGTTCTTACCGAAAAGCTCAGAATGCGAATTTTTGGAAAAAACGAAATAAATACTGAGTTTTCATGTGTTTTTTCACTACAGTTAGCAAGTTAAGCATATAAACACACGTTTCCGCAGTTAGCAAGTTAAGCATATAAACACACGTTTCCGATCATTTTTATGCACTCGAAAGTAGTTTTTAGATGAAAATAGTGTGTTTTTAGGTGCCCTGGCGAAATTTACGAGCGGACTTCCGGTTTGCGAATTTGTGGAAAAAACGAAATAAATACTGAGTTTTCATGTGTTTTTTCACTACAGTTAGCAAGTTAAGCATATAAACACACGTTTCCGATCATTTTTATGCACTCGAAAGTAGTTTTTAGATGAAAATAGTGTGTTTTTAGGTGCCCTGGCGAAATTTACGAGCGGACTTCCGGTTTGCGAATTTGTGGAAAAAACGAAATAAATACTGAGTTTTCATGTGTTTTTTCACTACAGTTAGCAAGTTAAGCATATAAACACACGTTTCCGATCATTTTTATGCACTCGAAAGTAGTTTTTAGATGAAAATAGTGTGTTTTTAGGTGCCCTGGCGAAATTTACGAGCGGACTTCCG
Source organism: Garcialebias charrua (assembly GCA_038048925.1). Taxonomy (NCBI): domain Eukaryota; kingdom Metazoa; phylum Chordata; class Actinopteri; order Cyprinodontiformes; family Rivulidae; genus Garcialebias; species Garcialebias charrua. The sequence continues at coordinate 26,687 of JBBPBX010044375.1, read as the reverse complement.
GGTTGCGAATTTGTGGAAAAAACGAAATAAATACTGAGTTTTCATGTGTTTTTTCACTACAGTTAGCAAGTTAAGCATATAAACACACGTTTCCGATCATTTTTATGCACTCGAAAGTAGTTTTTAGATGAAAATAGTGTGTTTTTAGGTGCCCTGGCGAAATTTACGAGCGGACTTCCGGGTTGCGAATTTGTGGAAAAAACGAAATAAATACTGAGTTTTCATGTGTTTTTTCACTACAGTTAGCAAGTTAAGCATATAAACACACGTTTCCGATCATTTTTATGCACTCGAAAGTAGTTTTTAGATGAAAATAGAGTGTTTTTAGGTGCGCTGGCGAAATCGCAGTTGATGACTCAACACGCAGCTAGTCACGCCCTCTGGTCTCGCCCCTACACGAAGCAGTCCAGCCCCCTGCTGCAAACAACGAATCAAATGTGAGCAGTAAATGACGTGAAACTGGGCCCGTCGGGCCGCGGTCCGATGGAACCACGTTGGAGATGGTTCCAAAACGAGGGCGGAGCCGGGGAAAAAAAGGAAAATGCGGACACGCTGAACCCGGGAAAGAGGGCGGGGCGGGGCCACCCGGGCCTTTAAGGGCTGGTCAATGCGAAAACGGCTACAGAGTCCAGTCTAAGCCTTAAAAATCCTATGAGTTCAGTTATCTGATTTTAAGATGACTGAAACGAAGCAGGAGCACCAGTGCAACTTTCACAACACCGTGAAGTGGACAAATACGGATTTGTGTTTGAAATGAAATGTGTTTGTTATATAATACAATTATAATCCCACATTTAATTTATTGTGTGGTTGTTTGGGGTACAGCGTGTAAAACTGTAACTAAGCCTATTTTTGCTGGTGAAGATTCTCAGTCGTCCAGGACATGATAAAATCAAAAAAGGCGTTCAATACAGGATCAACTGGACTTTATTTGTTGCAGAAGCCTATTTTTACTTTACAGAAAAGAGCTATAAGAATTATTACAAGAAAACATCCATCAAATGTTTTGTTTTGCAAATTGAAGTTGCTGAAATTTTATAATTTGGTTGACTATAATATTATTTTAAAACAAAGCTCAGAATTTCACATTGCCCTCAAATATACAAACGTTTTTTGTAAAAAGAAAAAGTACTTATAATCTTAAGGGTACAGATATTTTTGTTATGCCAAAGTGTAGAACTACCATAGTTTAAAGAGTAGGTCTACTTTAATTCATGGAATAGGTCTGTGGAATGGTTTGGAAAATGATATCAAAGTTGCAAAATCAATGTCTATGTTTAAGAAAACGATTAAAACAAAATTTTTGAAAAGATATATACAGGTAGTCCTTGACTCACGACGGCCTTGACTTACGATGTTTCAGGGTTACGTCATGCATCTCATAATTTTTTTTTTTTTAAAGCTTATTTCATGTGTTTAAATGTTCTTGATTTTATGTGTACATCACTTTGTTGCACTGTGGTTGTTTTAAATGGCTTTATAAATAAAGTATTATTATTATTATTATTTAGAAGCCGATTTACGCAGTATCCGGCAGTTTTCGGCAGTGTCTGTTAGTTTTCGGCAGTGTCTGCCAGTTTTCGGCAGTGTCCGCCAGTTTTCAGTTAGCTTCGGTTAGCTCCGGCCTCGACAGCCGGTTTTGGATGGACCGTGTGTCCGATCAGAGGTTGCCTCGCTCCGATACATGAGCTGTAAACGCTCTGTGAACTCTGTGGACGTCTCGGGAGGAGGAATGGCCTCTCGGTCTCGGATGTTGCTGGGACACCGAGCTAACATGCTATCAGGTGGAGGAACGGCCTCGTAGCCTCGGTGCCAGGACCCCGAGCTAACATGCTAAAATGCGGACGAACGGCTTTACCAGCTCCCAGTAAGTTATTAACTATTTTTTTCCCTTCATTATGGCTCCAAATGTATGGAGCTAACATGCTAACAGTCCTTCCTGTAAACAGTTTGGACCGCGTGAAGCAGCAGCAAGCTGCAGAGCTCGGACGTGCAACGAGCTAACATGCTAACAGACGGAGACAGGCTTCACCAGCTCCCAGTAAGAAATAACTCTTTTTTCCCTTCATTATGGCTCAAATGTACTGTATGTGTTTTTTGACAATTGTGTAGGGCACTGTGTTAGGATAGACAAAGTGCTTGGTAACTGTACAGTACCGTACATGTACGTGTAGGTATAAGTGGCGGCCAGTGTGTATATTCCGACTTACGGCTATTTTCGACAAACGAATGGGCGTAGGAACTGAACTCGTTTGTAAGTAGGGGACTACCTGTATGAATTGGTTTATATCCAAATTACTATACAGTATATGGTAAAGTGTGATGAGTTATTTATTGTGTTATGTTTTTCGTAGATTATTAGTGTTTGAATTGATTTTGTTAAGGAAGGGGCAGATATGATAAGATTTTTTCTTCTTCTGCTTCCTTTCATTTCATGTATTGTTTGGTTTTTATTTACGTGGTGTTGTAAAAAGTTTTCTTGTGTTTTTTTTAAAATCTGAAATGAATAAATTTAAATAAAATAAAACAAATAATAAATGGATGGGTAGGGTGTGTGTGATCTTAATATTTCTCACCGCAGCTCATATTCACTCCCACCCTGCTGAACTCCACCCCCCGCCCCTACATGCTCCATCTATGGCCTGACTGGAAGGCTCCATGGCAACCTCCAGTCAGGGGTCGCAGAGAAAGTTTGCTTTTATCTGCTAATGAGGCCGATACCTGGGGCTGCATGTCTCCACCTCTTTTTCTCCACGTCTCCCCCGTGAAGTCAAAGACTTAGGGGTGTAGCGTCAAAAAGAATGGCTGCCAAGTGACACCAATGCCATCTTCACTCATCTCTGTTGTGGCTTTCGAACTGCACACTTTGAGTCCAGGACAGGACGCTGGGCGGGTGGGACGACTTGTATACAGTATACAGGGAGGACAACGAATGTCTCAGATTGTTGTCCCCCAGTCTGGCTCCTCGATGTGTCATCAGTGTCCTCATGCAAATCGACAGCACCCCCTACGCAGTCATGTTTGATGCACCCTCATTTTCACGGGGCGTTGACCGATCGCCTGCGGACCAACACCGTTTACGCTGCGCAGGTCTCCCTGTGAAACCGGTGATTGATGTCGTGTTGTTTTGTTTCAAACACACAAACCAGGCAGCGCTGAAAGAGCCGTCAAACAAACCGTATGAGGAACATTCATCTTTTTTTTAAATGACTACAAGCATGGAGCTTTAGATGAATTATGGGGCTGCTTAAACAAATGAGTGTTCAATGGATGAGGTCCTAACGCCACTGGAAAACATACACCCTCGTTGCCCCGTGTGCCCCTTCAGAGGGGCAACTCCTTCACCAGCCCCCGTCCCCGCCTCACACACCCCGTCATGTCTGCAGGACTGAAGAAGAAGTCCATTAACTCTGATTTAGTGGCGGTGTCATGCATTGGCCTTTGTTAGGAGGTGACATCCACTGAATGGGAATCAGAACTCCTCCTCCATTTCCCCCCCTCTTGACTCCACGTTCAGAGGGTCTGAGGAGGAGCTGAAATGTCCTGATGGGAGTTTGGGGGGGGGATATGTGGGGACGAGGATGGAGATGGATTAGCTGCCACGTCTCTGAGTGGCGGACCTTTTGTTCCTGGGCCGGCCTGTTTGTTTAGCCTTTCCACGGAGAGCCGCCTCGCACATCACCGCTGCATCCGGAGAGGGGAGGAGAGGTGAGGTGAGGAGACGAGGAAAGAGAGGAGACGAGGAAAGGACCAGAGGCCAAAAAGTTTGAGGAGGTTTGGGATCGCGGCAGAGCTGAGCGTTCAAACGGCTTCAATTTGATGGTTGTTATCAGATCCAACTTTGTGGTCCTGAAGAGCAAACACACAAGTTTCCAAAGAAACTGAAAATGTAGAAGCAGCTGGTGGCCTTTTTTTTTTTTTTTTGTGGTTTCCATGGTAACCACGCGTCAATGAGGCAGGCAGAAACAGACTGAAAAGTAAGCCTCAGGCAAACAATTGCTGTGCAAAAACTATAAATCAGAGCTTTTAATTTTTTTAAACTGTAAAAGTATCTTATGGTCACCCTTGTGTATTTTTTTATGTTTCTACATTGTTTTATTCAAGGTTCAAGGTTCTTTATTTGTCATTTGCACCACATGTGGTACATGTGGTGGAACGAAATTGTGTCCACAGGGTCCCAGTTACATCCAACAAAAGTATAAAACGTAAAAGAAAAACAGTAATAAGATTTAAAATATTAACTAAGAAAAAATTAAAACTAAAAATACACTAAGCACTAGTAGTATAAAAACAACATTATTGTTACTATAATAATTTGATAATAATAATTAAAAACTACATTATTGAGGAGATACAGTATAAGGTTTACAAATTACCCTTTAAAGAGCATTTAAATAGAATATAAGCTGATAAAATTTAAACAGTCTATTAAAGCTTGGGTGTAAACTCACTGCATTCAGATAATTAGAGAAAACTGTAAGATCTACTGTAGGATTTGTGGTTTTGTCCCTGGTGTTGTGTTTATTGTCTGTGTTTCCCTGAGCCTCTGTTTCTATCTTTATTGGATTTGTGTTTCTTTAGTATCCAGCCCCATCTTGTGTTGTGTTTATGTCTTGCATCCTCTGTCTCTTTCTTTGGCATCTGTGATTACTCACAGGTGCCTTCACTTTGTCTAATTGGTGTTTCCTGTATATAAGTCTGTGTCTCTGTGTTAGTCCTTGTCAGTGCTAGGCAGCGCTAATCCAAAAATTAGTTCAGCTATTTCTAAAGCGCTTATTAATTTATTTAGGTCCGCAATTTCAAAAGCGCTTATGTATTAGCAAAGCTAGCGGAAGCTAATGCTAACGTGCTAACGTGCAAATGGCGAACTACTTTTTAAATCCAGCAGATTTGACCATTTTGTGAAACGGTCAAGCTCAGAAAAACCTTGTGCTATAAAGTCAGCTAAGAAATATATTTTTTCTCAGCAAAGAAATAATTGTTTTTACCGTGTTTTGTTGTAAAGTCCTTTGCTTCTGTGGTCGCCGCCATTTTGAACAGGGCAAATGGCGAACTACTTTTTTAAATCCAGCAGATTTGACCATTTCGTGAAACGGTTAAGCTCAGAAAAACCTTGTGCTATAAAGTCAGCTAAGAAATATATTTTTTCTCAGCAAAGAAATAATTGTTTTTACCGTGTTTTGTTGTAAAGTCCTTTGCTTCTGTGGTCGCCGCCATTTTGAACAGGGCAAATGGCGAACTACTTTTTTAAATCCAGCAGATTTGACCATTTCGTGAAACGGTTAAGCTCAGAAAAACCTTGTGCTATAAAGTCAGCTAAGAAATATATTTTTTCTCAGCAAAGAAATAATTGTTTTTACCGTGTTTTGTTGTAAAGTCCTTTGCTTCTGTGGCCGTCGCCATTTTGAACAGGGCAAATGAGGCGCTGACGCGTCGCGTAGGCCGCTGAGAAACATCCATAAGTTCACCCTCCATGTTAAAAACTCTTCGTCTGACTCTTCGAAAACAAGCAATAAGGCTGCAGAGTAACACACTGGCTGCTAACTGCTATAGAGAGAGCGCTCTCTCTAGCCCCCCTTAGGGCGGGGACCGCTTTTTTCACGGACCACATCCGGCGCTGACCGGATATGGTCTGTGAGCAGTCGTCCCGTTGATTTAAGAGCCCGTAAATAAGTTTTTTCATTTTTACTGATAGATAATTAGTTATTAGCAGTACTGCATTTTAAATAAAAATAGCGCAAATCCGCTTATGGATTATAAAAGTGAGTCAATCCGCTATAGCGCTAACAAATTGTCCGCTATCAGCAGATTAGTGCTCCCTAGCGGTCTCTTGCCCACCTTTGGTCCTTGTCCTGGGCACGTAGACTACAGGACAACAAATTTCAATTGAATATACAAGACCTTTTGGATGAACTTTCCACTTCTAAATATATTGTTTTTTTATTAAGCTACCTTAAGAAGACATTCATTCATTCAACCTTTATTTATACAGGCTATCCTCGTTGAGCCACGGGGACTCATTTACAAGAGGGATCTGTTTCACTCACACCCAGGGTCAATTTTTAGAGTTACCAATCAACCTAACATGCATGTTTTTGGACTGTGGGAGGAAACCGGAGCACCCGGAGAAAACCCACGCATGCACAGAGAGAACATGCAAACTCCACCCAGAAAGGCCCCCGGACCGGGATTTGAACCTTGGACCTTCTCGCTGAGAGGCAGCAGCTCTACCAGTTGCGCCACCGTGCTGCCCAAAGACAAAAATAATCAAGAGAATATATAGTATAGAATATATAGTTTATTTATTTATTTAATTTAATTGGATTATTATTTAATTTTTTAGTTAAAAACCTGTGTAATATTTATTTAGCATCCTGATCCACACTCCATTCCAGTAGATGGCGGTAATGCACATCTAAACATTGCTTGCGAACCGCCACAAAGACGAAGAAGAAGTCCTTGTCCTGGCATTATCTTCTGTTTACTGGTGATGACCTGTCTGTATCGTGAGTACCGTAAACACCGGTGTATAATACGCTCCGGTGTATAATACGCTTTGTCCAATATTTGGAAATAAATCAGAAAAATCTGTAGATAATACGCTTCGGTGTATAATACGCGCTGCCGTGACAGTCTTTTTTATGGCCACTAGATGGCGCCAGGATACGCCTCCAGGTACAGTCTGCAGGTAAACAGACTACAGGGCGCATTAGCGCCCATAGCGGCCGAAACTGTACGTACTGCACCATTTTTAGGCCAAAATGAAAAACAGCGAATCAGAGCCAAAAATAGGTCTAAAAATATGGGAAAAACTCTGTAGATAACACACTTCGGTGTATAATATGCAGGACATTCAAATGAGCAATAAAAGTGTGTATTATACACCGGTGTTTACGGTACCCCTGATCATTCTGTTTGTTTTGTTAATAAATTCTTTATTTTATATATCCATCCTGAGTCTTTGCCTGCCTGCACCATTGGGTTCAGCAGCACCAGCCTATTGTGACACCTTCAGCTGTGATGGATAAAATGGCTAGAGAAATTGAAATGTGTGCTAATATGCAGCGTGAACACAGAGCGCTGAATAACTGCTGAAATTTGCTGCTATCCCCCTCCCCTCAGGTCAAGAGTCTCGGTGTCATCCTCGACACCACTCTCTCCTTCACTTCACACATCAACAATACTGTATTACTCGGTCTGCCTATTTCCACCTCCGTAATATTAACCGTCTCCGTCCTTCTCTCACGCCCCGCTCCACAGCCATCCTGGTGCACAGTCTTGTGACTTCCCGTATCGATTACTGCAACTCCCTTCTCTACGGCCTCCCCAACAAATCTCTCCACAAGTTACAGATGGTCCAGAACTCAGCTGCCCGTGTCATCACTCAAACCTCCTACTATAACCACATCACTCCTGTCCTGCAGCAGCTCCACTGGCTCCCGGTTAAATCACGCATCATCTTCAAAATTCTACTTCTCACGTTCAAAGCTATCCACAACCTTGCCCCTCCTTATCTATCTGACCTCCTACAAATCTCCATCCCATCACGCTCTCTCAGATCCTCCTCTTCGCTACATCTCCATGTACCCTCTGCCCGCCTCTCCACCATGGGGAGCAGGGCCTTCACCTGCTCTGCCCCTCACCTCTGGAACGCTCTACCGCCAGACCTTCGAAACACCACCTCCCTTTCTCTGTTCAAGACAGCCCTGAAAACACATCTCTTTAGACTAGCTTATCATTAACTTTACTAAATGTATTTTTATTATTTTGCATTTTATAATCTTTATGTATTTTATATTTCAATTTGTCCCTGATAATGTTTGAACTGTATTGGTTTGTTAAGTGTCCTTGGGTGTCCTGAAAGGCGCTTTTAAATAAAATGATTATTATTATTATTATTATTATTATTATTATTATTATTATTATTATTATTATTATTATTATTATTATAAATTTGCTCAAGAAAGTGACACACACAAGATAAAAAAGCAAAAAAGTTACAAGACAAATGTAGTAAATCACTAGCCTAAAGGGTTTGCTAAAAAAAATAAAAGTAGTAAAATGATCAATCATAGCCAAAAGAAGAAAAATGGTAATGTAACAAAAACCTAGCTTAAACCTAAAATCAAATAAGTTAAAGCTAGTTAACGCTAAAATATATGTACATATAACAAAAAGGTAATTGAATGCAGAAAAAAGATAAAAGGACTGATGAATCCCTCTGGAGTGAGGGTGAGACATTTCTACTAAAAAGAAACTGTCCAGGTGACCTGATTGAGAATGATCGGATTTGATACCTGGATTACTGAGCATGAACTTTCTTGTCTAAAAGACAAAAGTTTAAAAAGTCCAGTTAGAGCTAAACATGTCAAATAAGATGAAACCAAAAGTGTAAAAGAGCTAGCTAAAATGAATCAGAATGTTAACTAAAAGCAAAAAGTGGCAAAAAGTTTGCTGAAAACTACAGGAAGCCAAACGAGAGAGAGAGATTTAGTGTAGTGATATGGGGTGTAATATGTTATCAGTTATGAATTAAGCTCATAAAATAACGTCGTTTTTGGGCACCACCATTCTATAGTGGAAATCAGTCTCTTACCCCAAATTCCGTGAATCCTTTTCCAAGTGTTTAAAGACTATCAAATCAATTAATTCACACACACAGATAAGCCAAAATAAGTCAAGATCAATTAAGATGTATTTTATTATGAAAAATAATAATTAGTGAAATGTATGACTATGATTGCATGACAAAGTTCATATCGAATGGCTTTGAATAAATGGTATAACTGATTATTAAAATTAGTGAAACTTAAGACAGCTATACAAAGGAGTTTATTTCTAAGCTGACCTCTGTTTAAGTTTAATGTGCAGTTACTGTGTTGTTGGGTCACCAGTAAACAGATGAAACCATGAGAGTTGTCCAGTTTGAACAATACCAGGCAGCTCAGTGGCTATGGAAGACCGTAATCCTCCCTTTGGACCTGGTTCTGATGGAGAACTGTTCTGGATGGATTACTCACAGTTGTTCACGCTGGGAAGGCGGTTGGCTCTGATCAGTGCCAGCCCAGTTCTGGTTCTGGTCAGGTGCTGGGTTCTGTAAACTCAACTCCATCTTTTTATTTTTAGTCTCTCGTTTTGAGACGTCTGCAGAAAGGTTGCTTCTCCTTTCTCTAGGAGGAGACGTCTTTCTCTGAAGTTTTTTTTTTCCTGGTCAAGTGTAAAGTGAAACTTAACAGAGAAGATTGGTCCACCGCTCATTTTCAAGTAACTCTTGGCCTTTGTTTTTCATAAAAGCCTTATTTTAACATCCTTTCCCTGCCTCAAAAGTTTCATTCTAAGTGAAATAAGACAAAATTATATGACCTTAAAGATAGATTACTCAAAACACACATTTCTCATGAATATTAAAGCATGAAATGAAACATTGGAGCATTAGAAACAACGTATTGTT
>JBBPBX010044375.1:4834-16715 GCA_038048925.1 Garcialebias charrua | reverse complement strand
GGTGAGGTTAATACAATAATTTTTACTACATTAGTGTTAACTTAGGAAGTTTGTGAGTTGAGACAAATATTTGTAAAATGACGTCTGTTCGTTCACAATGAACAAATATTATTTTAAACAGTTTCAACATCAAAACACAGGTGATCTCTTTCTGAGGTGAGGTGTTCCACTACATTAGTTAAAAGCTGAAAGCAGGTGAAAGACAGCCGAAATAAAGCTACTTTACTGAAGAACTTTTTTAAAACAATACTTTTAAAGGAGTTGAGCTCAACCTATGCTATAGAGAATATGTTAAGTATAAGAATAAAGCTATTTAAAAATATAAAAGTTGTAAAAATCTTAATAACAATAGGAACCCTTCAGCATCTATAAAAAGTCAGTAAAAAATACTTTTTATGTTCTGGCAGTCCTTTATATGAAATATTCTCTTGGAGAGTTTAAAAATGTTATTTAATAATTTTTCAGCACAGATTTTCCAAAAGATTTCCTGTCAAACCAGAACGAGTCCTGGACTGAAGAGCTGGAGCTTTTTATCCAGAACTTCTGAAGCGTCTGAGACGAGGACGCTCAAAGTTCAGAGCCTCGTCCTCTGCAGAAAGCACACCCAGAAAGAATAAAAGTTCCTCAGGGAGGAGGAATCAAACTGTCGGCTCCATCGACAACACAGATAAAAGACAAGCCAAAGATAAAAGGCAGGTGATGTCACTCAGACTGAAATTTTACCAGAATCAGCCAAAGAAAATTCAAAGGCAGAAAGATTTACAGAGCAATAAATGAATCTGCGGACAGCTTCGGACGAAATGTTCCTAAAGTTGGAAAGATTTGAAGTTAATTAAAACCTCACCGTGAACCGTCTGACGGAGAAAACAACTGAATTAATCTGAGATTATTCATCTGAGATTATTCATCTGAGATTAATATAAAAAATACAAGAATGCTTTGTGAACATTGAATAACTGATGAAATTTGCTGAAAAACCTAAACGTGATTCGGTAACACTGAAACGATCAGAAGACGAGCTGAAACAATCTAAACATGTGCTTAAACAATAAGAACATGAGCTGAAACAATAAGAACATGAGCTCAAACAATCAGAACATGAGCTCAAACAATCAGAAGATGAGTTAAAACAATCAGAACTCGAGCTAAAACATTCAAAACAAATTGAAACAATCAGAACATGAGCTAAAACATTCAAAACAAATTGAAACAATCAGAACATGAGCTAAAACAATGAGAGCACAAGCTGAAACAATAAGAACATGAGCTAAAACGAGAACATGAGCTGAAACAATCAGAAAATGGGTTAAAACAATCAGAACACAAGTTAAAACAATCAAAACAAGTTGAAACAATTGGAACATGAGCTAAAACAAAGAAAACACAAGCTGAAACAATAAGAACATGAGCTAAAACAATAAGAACATGAGCTAAAACAATAAGAACATGAGCTAAAACAATCAGAACATGAGCTAAAACAATCAGAACACAAGCTGAAACAATAAGAACATGAGCTAAAACTATCAGAACACAAGCTAAAACAATGAGAACACAAGCTGAAACAATAAAAACACGAGCTGAAATAATCTGAACACGAGCTAAAACAATCAAAACAAGCTGAAACAATCAGAACATGAGCTAAAACAATGAGAACACAAGCTGAAACAATAAGAACACAAGCTGAAACAATAAGAACACAAGCTGAAACAATGAGAACACAAGCTGAAGCAATAAGAACATGAACAAGTTGAAACAATCAGAACAAGAGCTAAAACAAGTTGAAACAATCAGAACACGAGCTAAAACAGTCAGAACACGAGCTAAAACAAACAAAACAAGTTGAAACAATCAGAACACGAGCTAAAACAGTCAGAACACGAGCTAAAACAATCAGAACACGAGCTAAAACAATCAGAACACGAGCTAAAACAGTCAGAACACGAGCTAAAACAATCAAAACAAGTTGAAACAATCAGAACACGAGCTAAAACAGTCAGAACACGAGCTAAAACAATCAGAACATGAGCTAAAACAGTCAGAACACGAGCTAAAACAATCGGAACACAAGCTAAAACAATCAAAACAAGTTGAAACAATCAGAACACGAGCTAAAACAATGAGAACAAAATCCGAAACAATAAGAACACAAGCTGAAACTATCAGAACATGAGCTGTAACAACTGGAACACGAGCTGAAACAATCGGAACATGAGCTAAAACAAGTGGAACAAGAGCTAAAACAATAAGAATACGAGCTAAAACAGTCAGAACGCATGAGTTAAAATGAGTAAAACAAGTTTTTCCTTAGTAAATTAAGAAATAGCTAAATTATTTAAATAGCTAAAATGCACAAAACTAACTAAATGCTGAAATTAACAGGATACAAGTTTAAAGCTAAAAGAAAGCTTAAACCAGCAGTAGATAAAAGCTACAACAAAAAAAGTGTAGCAAATATTTAATATTAGCTTAACAGTAGCTAAATCTGAAATTGGCAAAACAATAGTTTAAATTTAAAGCTATCAAAATATTACCTAAATGCTAACATCAGAGTATTGGTAGCAATAAAGAAGCTAAAAGCTAAATTTGGATAAAACTGTAGCTAACTGTAAGTGAAAAGCTTGAGCAAACAAAACAGTAGCTAAAAGTCAAAATCAACTAAATCGTGGATAAATGCTAATATTAGCAAATGTGGGTAAAGCCTAAAATGGGAAAACAGTACCTAATAACTAAAGCTAAATGGTAGCTAAAAGCTAACATTTTGAAGCATTTTTTTTAGAGCCAAAACTACTTTGTAGTAAAAACATTAGCTAAATGCTTACACCAGCCAAATGGTATCAAAACAGAGGCTGTAAGCTAAACTGAGCTGAAGTGTAGACAAATACTAAAACTAGTAATTGTAGGTTAAATGTAAAATTTGCAAAACGGCAGCAAAAAGCTTAAACAAGCTGAACAGTATAGCTAAAATCTACAATTATCAAAACTGTTAATAAAAGTGAAAATTAGCTAAACGTAAGTAAAACCTAAAATAGGAAAACCGTATCAACAAGCTGACTGTGGCAAAACTACTTAAAGCTAAACTTTACAATACACTTATTAAAAGCTAAATGTAGCAAAGTCGTAGCTAAAAGCTAAACTTAAAAAGTAAAGTTTAGCAAAGTTGTAGCTAAAAAGACAAAAACAGTGAGCACACTGAATTAAATTAACCCTGCTGCTGCCCTTGGGTCAAAATGACCCACTAAACCGAGGCCTGTGCTTCATTTTGACCCAAGGGCAGCAGCAGGGTTGAAGGGAACAACATTCTGACACAACTAAAGACACATTTGTGTAAAGCTATGGGGAAAATGTTTGTAAATAAACATTAAATAAAGTAAAAAGTGTATAAATTACAAATAACAAAAGTTGTAGATCTCATCGCGTGAATTAGCCGAACACTTTGTTGTACGAACAGCTAAAATGACTCAAGATATGTGAAAATATAAAATAAAAAAGTAAAGATGAAAATAACGGTGAATGCTGACTCAGCGTTATTAGGTAACATTGGTTAACTGTCAGCCGAAGGTTTACTGGTTTTAGCGTGCACCCCTGACTCTTTGACCCTGTCCCAGCAGCGGGGGACGAGTCCGGACTGTCCTCCACCTTCTGGGCCTCAGCGGTTTCGGACAAAGTCGAGGCGCCACGTCCGCGCGTCGGAGGAACAAGAGGGCGGGAAGGTCAGGCCCGAGTATTCGTCTCCACTCGCTCGGAAGACAGAATAAGAAAATATTTACCCAAACAGGAAACAAAGTGTTTCCTAATGATTGGAAACATGTTGAGTGTGGCGTTTAGCTCCGCCCCCTGGACTAATTGCGTTATTTTCTCCCTCACACACACATGCACACACACACGCACACACACACACACACTAATGGTCTGGGATGATATTTATGCCGGAGGGCCGACATTAAAGGTTTTTAGAAAAGGAGTGAGACATGACTTCTTTGACATGAACGTCTGGACGGTGGGACATTTGGACATTTGGACCCGTCACCGTCGTCAGGTCCAGGTTCCCCTCCGGCCACTTCAGATCAGCTGTAATAAGCTGCGAGTTTATGGACCTTTAGCTCCCCAAATGTCTGCCATGTTGCTAATTGTGTCCATCTGTGGCTGGTGTTTTGATGTTTAGCTTCAGAGAGCAGCTGTCCGTGTCCAACGGTGGCGTGTCCTTCGGCTCCGTGTCCAGCTCTTTAATGGCAACCATGTAGCGCTGGATCAGAAGAGATGCCTTCGGCTGTTTGTGCGACGCTTTAGTAAGTCCAACATGAAGCTCAGGCTGTCATTAAACTCCTCTTTGTTTTTAACACCGAGCAAACCTGCCAGGATTAAATACATGACGGAGATTTGAACCCTCCTGCTGCCCTTGGGCCAAATGAGGCCTCCTGGGTCGTTTTGATCCAGCTTGTGCGGAAAACGTACTACTGTGTTAGCAAAACAGTAGCTAAAAGCTAAAGTAAAAAAAAAAAAAACAGAAGCCTAACTAAAACTGCTAACAAAACATTAAACAAAAGCTAAAATAGTTAAAATAGCAGCTAAAACCTAAAATCAGCTAAACCATAGCAAAAAGTAAAAATTTCCCAACCAGTTGCTTAAAGCTACAATGACCTAAAACGGTACCTAAATGCTATCATTTATAAAAGAGTGGCTAAAAGGTAAAAGTAGCTAACAACTAAATCCAGCAAAAATGTTTATAAAATCCATGATTAACAAGGTAGTCACTAAAATCCGCCGAACAATAGCTAAAAGCTAGCCTGGTTAAAACCACACCCTGTCCTTCACTTCGCTTCAGACAAGGGTCTGGACTTTTTCCATAGAGAAACGATTCTTGCTGGAGGCGTGGGCCTCTGCTGAGGAACAAAACCATTGGATATTTTGAACAGGGAAAGCATTCTGCTCCCTCCCCTCAGAGCCACCCCCCGTGCTCTGGTGAACTTGACTGACAACTGCTCCGCCTCCTGCTGCAGCTTTTCTCTCGCTGCGCAAATTCTGTGTTTATATGTTAATAAAACGTTTTAATAAAATACAATAAAACCATGGATCGCTGGTCCAGCTCACCAGAAGACCAGAAAATCTGATGGGACTCTGTCAGCAACGTAAAACCCGAGTTTAATTCTCGTGACAGCCATTTCCTTGTTCATTTCAGCGGAGGGAAAGAAGGAGCTGGGCGCGAGCGATCACTTGACTTTTGGCCCAAAAAACAAAAGAAAACTCCAGATAAGGGATTAAGAAGGGGAAATTAATAAATTTGTGTCACATATAAAACAGTTCTGCATCGCTTTGCATCGCTTTGAATGAGAACATGCCGGTGCTCGCTGACTGCGCGCTGGCAGAGCCCTTTTATAGGGCTCTGCGCGCTGGGACAGGTGGGGGCGTGGGTTAGGGTCCAAAACTCCGTCCCTTCTGTTCTCTGATTGGTCCGAACAAAAATCTACCGGAGAAATGGTTGTTAATGAGAGAAGTCCCAGACTGTGCAGTGAAGGGAAATGAGAATTGAGCGGAGCTGTGCAGGAAGGCGAGGGCCAGGCTAGCTAAAAGCTATAATTGGCAACCAATAAAAGCTCAAATTAGCTAAACTGTAAGTAAAAGGTCAACATAGCTAAATGTAGCTAAGTAGCAAAATAGTTTGTTTAAGCTGCAGTTAATAAAAAAGTAAGTAAATTGTACAATTTATAAAACAGTAGCTAAAATTTTAATTTACCGGTAGCTACAACCTAAAAACACCAAAATAGTTGTTAAATGCTACAAATACCATAGTGGTTCTAGCCTGGCCCTCGCCATTCCTGTGCAGCTCCGCTCAATTCTATTTTCCCTTCACTGCTGGGTCTGGGACTTCTCCCATAGACAAGGATTTCTCCGGCTGATTTTTGACCGGACCAATCAGAGAACAGAAGGGGCTGAGTTTTTGGCCCCTAACCCACGCCCCCACCTGTTCCAGCGCGCAGCCAGCGAGCATTCGCATGTTCTCATTCAAAGCGATGCAAAGCGATGCAGGACTGTTTTATATGTGACACAAATGTATTAATTTCCCCTTCTTAATCCCTTATCTGGAGTTTTCTTTTGTTTTTTTTTGCCAAAAGTCAAGTGATCGCTCCCTCCTCCTCCTCCTCTCCCTCCGCTGAGTGAGGAAATGCCTCAGGTTGTCACGAGAGAATTAAACTCGGGTTTTACGTTGCTGCCCGAGTCCCTGCAGATTTTCTGGTCTTCTGGTGTGCTGGACCAGCGCTCCATGGTTTTATTTTTATTTTTTAGAACGTTTTATTAACATATAAACACAGAATATGCAGCTGCAGCGAGAGAAAATGCTGCAGGAGGCGGAGCTGAAGTCAAGTTCAACAGACCACGGGGGAGCAGCCATATATGGCTCTGAGGGGGAGGGAGCAGAATGCTTTTCCCTGTTCAAAATTTTTCTAAGATCCAATGGTTTTGTTCCTCAGCAGAGGCCACGCCTCCAGCAAGAATCGGTTCTCTGTGGAGAAAGTCCAGACCTTAGTACGAAGCAAAGTGAAGGACAAGGGTCTGGTTTTAACCAGGCTATAGTGGTTCCAAAAAGCTAAAAAATTTTTTTGCAAAACATCAGTTCAAATTGTTGAAACCATAGTTTAAAACTCAATTAGCAAACCTGTAGTTAAAAGCTAAATGTAGCTAAAAGCAGCAAATCATTTGCTAAAAACTACAATTACCAAAACAGTAGCTAAATGATATAATTTATAAAAGAGTAGCTGAAAGCTAAGTAGCAAGACAGAAGCAAAAAGCTAAAAGTAGCATCTGAAAATCAAACCAGATCCAGTAGCTAAAGCTAAATAAACTCTGAGCCTTGTTTGAATCCTGACCCGGTTTAAAACCCGATCTGAAACAGCTGAAGAGACTTTGCTCTCAGAACCTTCAGCTGATGGCAGCATGTCGCCGGCCATCAGAGGAAGGATAGGCTCTGTGTCCTCAAGAGAAACCTGACCCGAAGGAATTGTCAGAATAGGTCGAGGGATTGACCTCTGACCTGAACCGGGTTTTCTCAGACAACAAACACCTGATCCGGGTTTGAAACGAGCGCCTGCAGAACCAGAGTGTGTAACTAAACAGAACCCGTGGTTATGAACCCGGTTCCTTCCAGGTTCTGTTCTCGCTGACATTTATAAAAACACCAGATAAATAATTGTTTGGTTCTAATTTGATCACTTTCTGCCATGAAAAATGGGTGATCATGTAACTTCCTGAGTCTGTGTTGGTTTATTTGTCTGTTAGCAAAATAACTCGAGCTGCTGAATGGATTGTAATGAAATCTCCCAGAAACTAATCCGGTAATTACCGGATACCCGTTACTCTGCTGAGTGGCTTAGAACACTTTTGCACTTTGTGCTGTTTTAGATATTTAGCCTATCTATTAAAACCTTCGGCTCGGTTCAGCAGGTGGCTGCTGTGGCTTAGTTTTTTAAGAGATTTTGTACTTTTCAAAAACGTAATTTACAAATATTTCAGTATAGAAATGCACTGAGAACTCTTCAGTATCTTCAAAAACTTTGTTCTCTTAAAAATCTGCTTCAGCTGTTGGCTTTGTTTTTGTCTTATACTTTTAGCTTTTAGCTAGCCTTTTGCTACTTTTAGTCATCATTTTGCTACATTATATTAGCTTTTAGCCTTTAGCTTCTTTTCACTAGCATTTTGTTATCTATAGAATCTAACAAAACTTTTGCTACTTTTTTCCAGCCTTCTGCTACTTTTTGCTAACAAACTGCTACTTTTGGTTAATCTTTTGCTACTTAGCTATCATTTTGATATATTTTGTTGTCTTAGAGTTTAGCCTTTTTTATGTTGTTAGTATGTTAGCTATAGCATTTAGCTAACAGTCTGAAACTTTTGTCTTTCCTTCTGCTACATTTTTGCTACAGTACTACCGTACTTTGCTACTTTTAGCCAGGATTGATAGTTTTAGCTAGCCTTTTGCTATTTTTAATTTTAAGTTAACCTTCTGCTACCTTTAGCCATCATTTTATTAACTTTATTTATTTTTAGCTTGTCTTTTGTTACTTTAGCCAGCTTCCCGCAACTTTAAGTTAGACTTCTGCTACTTTTAGCTAGCTTTCTGTTACTTTTGATTTGCCTTGTGGACAGGCATTGCATTGCTACATTTGGGTGTTGCAGCAAATATTTTGAAACGTTTTGTTTTTACTTACTGATCAACTACTTTTAAATGTTAGCTATCGTTTTGCTACTTTTAGCTAGTATTTTGATAATTAATTTTAGCAATTTTTTTTAGCTTTTTAACTAGAATTTTACTATTTGTGGCTAAGCTAGCGTTGCTTCTTTTAGCTTCTGCTACATTGAGCTAGTGGTTGTTTTACATTTAGCTTTGAGCTAAACTTTTTGCTACTTTTAACTATTAGCTTATGTATTGTTGTGTTTAGCTACTGTTTTGCTTTCAATGATCTCTAATTTTGAAAAGCCGTCAAACAAACGAAAACAAGAATTGTTTCCAAGTTTCCTGAGCTGTATTTGTAATGTTTACCACCAGTTTAATAGCCTGGTTAAAACCAGACCCTTGTCCTTCACTTCGCTTCAGACTAGGGTCTGGACTTTCTCCATTTTAAAACGATTCTTGCTGGAGGCGTTGGCCTCTGCTGAGGAACAAAACCATTGGATATTTTGAACAGGGAAAGCATTCTGCTCCCTCCCCTCAGAGCCATGTATGGCTGCTCCCCGTGCTCTGGTGAACTTGACAACTGCTCCGCCTCCTGCAGCTTTTCTCTCGCTGCCGGCTGCCGCGCTGCAAATTCTGTGTTTATATGTTAATAAAACTTTTTAATAAAATAAAATAAAACCATGGATCGCTGGTCCAGCTCACCAGAAGACCAGAAAATCTGATGGGACTCGGGCAGCAACGTAAAACCCGAGTTTAATTCTCGTGACAACCTCAGCCATTTCCTTGTTCATTTCAGCGGAGGGAGAGAAGGAGGAGGGAGCGAGCGATCACTTGACTTTTGGCCCAAAAAACAAAAGAAAACTCCAGATAAGGGATTAAGAAGGGGAAATTAATAAATTTGTGTCACATATAAAACAGTCCTGCATCGCTTTGAATGAGAACATGCCGCTGCTCGCTGACTGCGCGCTGGCAGAGCCCTTTATAGGGCTCTGCGCGCTGGGACAGGTGGGGGCGTGGGTTAGGGTCCAAAACTCCGCCCCTTCTGTTCTCTGATTGGTCCGGTCAAAAATCTACCGGAGAAATCGTTGTCTATGAGAGAAGTCCCAGACTGTGCAGTGAAGGGAAATGAGAATTGAGCGGAGCTGTGCAGGAAGGCGAGGGCCAGGCTACCAGTTTCAGGCTTGTTCATTAGTCTAAACTGTTGCATCTTTTGTTTACTTACCAGTAATGTTTACTTAACTAATCTTTTTTTAATCTTTACTTAATGTTTGTTTAATGTTCTGGTTGAAAAACTGAACTGGTGAAGATCTGAGTTTCAATGGAGCTGAATGAAAAACAGAAAACCTGGGGACGTCTGCCCCCTGCTGGTTGACTGAAGAAGGACATCAGAAACAAAAAAGCAGCCGAGCAGTTTATTTATTTACAAAACACCAGTCAATAAAACAATAAATAATTTAGTTTGACGCAGTCAGAAAACCTACATTTGCGTAATCCTCCATGAATAAAATGTTTGTGTTTTGAAGAAAAATCACGGCTTCTTCCCGGGTTTGAACCTCCGTTTAAACGTGGAGATCTTCAACGCTGACAGTGGAGTAGTCCTGGTCGAACTCTTCAGCGAGGAGGTCTGAGGCGAGGCCGAGCTCAAACAGGCCCCGTCGGGACCAATGAGGGGCCCCACCTGCTGGTTTCCTCCTCCCAGTCCCTCCAGGTGGGTCTGGAAGGTGTGGGCCTGCTGCTCCAGGGGCGTGAAGATCTCCTGGACCTCGTCAAACTGTGAGGAAACGAAGGCTTCAGCCCTGAAGGAGTTCATAACAACGTTCAAACCGAAGACGGCCTCTGTACCTTCTCCATGTTGGACTGGAGCAGAAGTTCTGGCCAGACGGACTCGCCACAGCCGATGTTCAGCTTGCTGCTCATGTGAGCGTGACTCCAGGTCAGCTCCTGCGGGAAGAGGGCGAAGGTGTTTTTTCAAACGACAAAACTCAAAGATACTTGTTTTTGTAAAGGAGGAGGACTGGACCTGCAGGAGCGCGGTGCTGGCCTTCAGATGACCTTCACAGGACTGGAGTTTGTTCCTGTACCGACCCAGTTCTGCCACCAGCGCCTTGGACGAAATCACAGAAAAGTAAAGGCCTCGCATTCCTTGAGGGAAATTGATCAGCTGTAGACATCGTCCAGTTTTTACTGTCCGACAGTTTAACCCTCAGTTGCTCATCGGGGTGAAAACATCAGCTACACTTTTTTTTTTTTCATTCAACCTTTATTTAGGCAAGTTAATCTCATTGAGCCTCGAGGACTCATTTACAAGAGAGACTTGGTTACAAACTAAAGAATGATGACAACAGCTACAGTAGATTTTCCTTGGACAATCAACAATAGACAAACCTAGAGAACTACAGATTTTTTTTAACAAGTTAAAACAAAGATATCAAAATAGCAAAACAGACAGATTATAAGGCAAATGTAGAAAATCAGAAACAGGAACATGTCTCCATTGGTTTTTGCCAGGATTCCAACAGATTCTTAAAACCATTTAGAGAAGTCAAGGTCGAGATCTTCAGATGTTTTTGTAAGATATTCCAGGAAGCAGGAGCGGAGTAGGAGAAGGCCCTTTTGCCAAGTTCAGTCCTCACTGAAGGAACACTGCAGGTAATCATGTCCTGAGAGCGCACGCTGTAGCTGCACTCACGCAAAGACAGGAGGAGATGTATGAAGGCAGCAGACCAAGAAGTGATTTAAAGATGAAAATGTACCAGTGGAAGAGTCTGCGTGAGGTTAATGATGTCCAGTTAACCAGTGAATACTGGGTGCAGTGGTGGGTACGATAATCACAGCCAGTTATGAATCTTAGTGCACCATGATAGACAACATCCAACATCTGCAGGGTGCTTGTAGGAGCATTCATGTAGATAATGTCACCGTAATCAATGGAGGGAAGGAAAGTCACAGATACAAGGTGTTTCCTAGCATTCAGAGTTAGACATGATCTGTTTCTGAAAAAGAAACCCAGTTTAACTTTCAGTTTCTTTACTAGGTTTTCCACGTTTAGTTTATAGAAAGATGTGAATCGACCAGGATACCCATCCATCCATCCATTTTCTTCCGCTTATCCGGGGTCGGGTCGCGGGGGTAGCAGCCTAAGTAGGGAGGCCCAGACTTCCCTCTCCCCAGCCACTTGGAGCAGCTCCTCTGGGGGAATCCCAAGGCGTTCCCAGGCCAGCCGAGAAACATAGTCCCTCCAGCGTGTCCTGGGTCTTCCTCTGGGTCTCCTCCCGGTGGGACATGCCCGGAACACCTCACCAGGGAGGCGTCCAGGAGGCATCCTAACCAGATGCCCGAGCCACCTCAACTGGCTCCTCTCGATGTGGAGAAGCAGCGGCTCTACTCCGAGTCCCTCCCGGATGACTGAGCTTCTCACCCTATCTCTAAGGGAGAGTCCAGACACCCTGCGGAGAAAACTCATTTCAGCCGCTTGTATCCGAGATCTCGTTCTTTCGGTCACAACCCAAAGCTCATGACCATAGATGAGGGTGGGAACGTAGATCGATTGGTAAATTGAGAGCTTTGCCTTTCGACTCAGCTCTCTCTTCACCACGACAGACCGGTACAGCGCCCGCTTCACTGCGGACGCTGCACCTATCCGCCTATCGATCTCACGCTCCAGTTTTCCCTCATTCGTGAACAAGACCCCGAGATACTTAAACTCCTCCACTT
>JBBPBX010044374.1:3896-27489 GCA_038048925.1 Garcialebias charrua | reverse complement strand
CTGGACAGTGGACACACGCACCACTTTCTGAACTATAGCTGATGGAATATATTTTGATTCTCATATTTAATTATTCTACACCTTACCTGCATCTGTGTTGGAAGAGAGCAGCTGCCTGGATCCAGTTGTCTGTTAACGAGGCAGTCGGACATTTCACGTGTCACGCTGCACTATAACATACTAAATGTGCTATATATTAACAGTTTAACAATAATAAACAGTATTTATGTTAGCGTGGGAGATATTTACATTTATCTGAGCTAAATGAAGCTATCTGGACTCGTTACGTCATGCCTAACATGCTGCATGTTGAAAATGAAGACACCAGGTTGATTTTTAATTTATTTATTTATTCAACACCACAAACTCATGTCACAAACACTGAGAATTAAATTGAACACTTTTAAAAACACGTTAACCGAACTTTAATGAACTGGACTCTGTTGTTTTCATCCCACTGGACCCACATCCGAACCGCCGGTCCGCTTCGTGGAACAGCTTCGACCTCGCAGGAAAAAAATAAAAATAAAACCTCAGTTGGTTGTTCTGTGATCGAACTAAACACAAGGAAACATTATTAAGAACATGGTTTACCTTGTAGCCCTGCTGTAAATCAGCTGATTCTCACGGACTAAAGTCAGACATGTTGACTCGGTTCTGGTTCTGCTCAGCAACTGGTGCGCAGATGAAGCGGCCCCACTCGGTGTCAGATCTGTTGACTCTTATCCAAATTCCAGCTTTAACTTGTTGTTAACTTGTTGACAACAACTTGTAGTAGCTGAACTTTTAGCCAGAGAGGAAAACAGGCTGCCTCGTGTGCTTTGTTTACCTCAAGCAGCAGTGGCGCATGCGCAGTAGTGAAGGTTCCAAAGATCACAGCGCCATCTACAGGCCCAGCATGGTAACTACAGTAAATTCATGAGTACGGGGGGTGGAGGGGGAGAGAGTCGTATCCACAGAATTCGCCCATGTCAACGCAAAACTTTCAACCTAATTAACATACCCAAAAGTTGCGTTTCCCCCACACAGTGTCCGTGTAAACAGGGCCTTAGCCAGGAGGACAGTGTCACCCAATTTGAAAGACAATACCCCTCAAAAGGAAGGTGCCAAGATTTTATCTAAGTCACAGCCTGAGTGATCCCATCAGAGAACCTTTATTGTCATTCGCACCACATGTGGTACATGTGAATGTGATAAACAAGATTATTTACACAGGCTCCCAGTTCCATCCAACAAAGAACAGTAATACATCTAAGATGTTAACTAAGAAAAATATCAACTAAAAATACACTAAACACTAATATCATAGAAAAACATTACTCCACACAGCAGCACAAACATGTAATAAAAATAAAATAATAAAAGTTTGTTTTGAAAATAACTGTTCACGAGAGAAAAATTCGTTATTTTATTAAAAATAAAGTTTTTAAACAAACGTTTTTGTTTAAAAAAAAATCATTACAATTCCAAAAGTTTTGATTACTATTTTAATTTTACTTAACTGTTAGTTTTTTTCATTGAATATTTGTGAAAACAATTTTCATTCAACCTTTATTTAGCTGCTGCTGTTTGTTTTCAAAGCTCTGAATGGACTTGCACCTCTCTACTGTACATCTCAGAACTTCTGAAAGCCCATCAGCCCGGCAGAGCTTTACGATCTGCCAGTCAACACCTGCTGGAGGTGCCTCGCTCAAGGTACAAACAATGGAGAGACCGGTCATTTTCTGTTGCCGGCCCAAAAGCCTGGAACAGCCTCCCCCTTGAGCTGCGTGCCACCTCTGATCTGACTCTGTTCAAAACCAGACTGAAGACCCACTTGTTCAAAAAAGCTTTCAGTGTGTAACTTTTATTACTTTTGGTATTTTAGTATGTAGCATTTTTATTTCCATTGCCTTCTTTTATTGCTGTTGTTTCTTATTCTATTTTCATTGATTTATTGTTCCAGTTTATTCATCTTTTTATCCTGTTAAGCACCTTGGTCAATGCAAGGCATTATAGGAAGGTGCTATACAAATAAAGTTTATTATTATATTATTATTATTTATTTAGTCAGGTAAATCTTATAGACCCTTTTCACCGATTGCGCAATACCGTAAGCACCGCCACCGCGCTGTAAACACACAGTACTGTAATTGAAGTCGAAGCTCCAGTTTTATTTCTCAATTGTGACCATGTTGTCTGGAAAACAAACCTCTGTAAAGAAGACAGAAGCTGCAAGAGAGTATGTGGACCAGCTTCAGCCTGCAGCAAAGGAACGTCATTTGGATAAAATACTAATAATTGGCAGCCAAGACCCATACCGGCTCTCCAACATGTCAGAAGATGAGAAGACCTTACCAGCTGGGACCTACGCAGACATTGTGAATTATTTGGTGTTTGGTGATTTATATTTAATTTGTGTGTGTACATATAAATATATTTTGGGTGTGTTTTTAAACACACACTAGCTATGTACAGGTAGTCCCCGACTTACGAGCGAGTTCCGTACTTATGAGTTGCTCGTAAACCGAAAATTCGTAATTCGGGACTACCTTTTTTTCTTTTCTTTTATACACCGCACGAGCAGGTACATGTGCGGTAATGAACAGTTACAAAGCATTTCAACTATCCTAACACTTTAAAATACTTTAAAATATGAATAAAAAATATAAAAAAATAATTTCTTACTTTGAGCTGAGCTGTTTGCCTCCCTCCGCTGTGTTACGTCCGAGCTCCCAGGCTTCCTGTAGCACCATGCAGTCCAAACCCTTTACAGGAAGGACTGTTAGTATGCTATCTTCATACATTTGGAGGCAGAAAAAAGTTTTAATAAGTTTTAATAACTTACCAAAAGCCGTCTGCCAGCGCCGCCATTAGCAGCACCTGTTAGCATTAGATTAGCCCCACCGAGTCTGCTGCGCAGTTAGGGGCAGTCCAGTTTAGCTGCAGCTTCAAAAAGGCTGTCGGCTTAATATTCCAAGTTAGCTGGGTGTCCCCCGATATCTTCTGCTTCCAGTCCGACATCGAGGCGAGCTCCAGGAACCTCTGATCGCACAAAGCCGGCTGTCAAATCTGCAGCTCTGGTGGGGGTCCGGTTTAGCATGTTAGCCTTAGCTCATACCATGAGCTGCTGGTCTCGTGCGGTGCTGTGGGAGCGATCGGCGGAGCGATCGCGGCTGCTGCTCCAGTCCTGAGACATTCACAGAGTTCAGGGAGTGTTTCCAGTTAATTTATCCGTATGAGGCATCCTCTTATTATGGGAGAAACAGTCCTCCAAAAGCCTGTTGCCGAGTGCCGAGACTCTGGAACTAATGAATGTAAAATGGCGGAGGCGGTATTTCCGGTTCCTGGTTCCCGCAGGAAGTTGTTCAAAAAAGCATGAAATTATTAAAAAATAATATTAATGATACTTTACGTATATATAAAGCCATTTAAAACATTCACAGCTGCAACAAAGTGCTGTACACATGAAATTAAGAACATTTCAACACAAAAAAAAAAATCATATTTTTATTAATTATGATAATCTCGTAAAGTCGGACGCTCGTAGGTCAGGGCGCTCGTAAGTCGGGGACCACCTGTATTCTTATTGTAAATGTATGTGACTCATCACGTCAATCTGAGGATCGAAGCAAATTTTGTCAAAATGATCTTAGATCCCTGTTTTTTAAGCTACATTTGATCCCTGGATCAACCAGATCTGAGCGGTTCCAGAGAGCAATGCCTTGATTTTCCTTATTAATCCAGACTAAATGTGTGTTTCAGTTCATCTTATAGAAGCTCTGTGCAGAACTACCTCAATTTTTTTTAAATAAACATGTGAAGTACAATGATGGCTGACAGTGTTATTCAAAATTTTCAACTCTTGTACAGTGTTTCAACACAAATTATATAAATACTGTAACAGCTTACACTCTATAAATCTAATTAAAGTAAGAACTTTGAGGTGCATTCTGCAGACATTTATCTTTTAAGATAATAGTACGAATGGTTGTCTTTATATAGAACTTTTTTACCTTACAACTACTTTGAGTTTGGCAGAATATTTTCTAGTGAATACAAAAAGTGCACAAACAAAATGGTTAATGATACATAATGTCATTTATTCAGTTTAAAAGAGAGGTTTTCTAAATCGACGTGAGCTATACAGTATCAGCACCACTATGTGAAACATATGTTGTAATATGTAAGTTGTCTTGTTTGCTCACGTCAGAGTGATATCCATTACAGAAAAAGCATAATCAAAATTACATTCATCAAATCAATACATAAACAGTAATGATATAGTAATTCATGCTCAAATAAAGAGTGCAATGAATGAAAAATCATGTCTGCCCCATATTTGCAAAAACTACTTCAAAGTAAAGGTGGAACAATGTAAAAAAAAAAAGGTTTACATCAACTATCACTCTTAACTTCTATCCACTTGTTCTTTTTACAATTCATGCAGCTACTCATAACCCACCAAAGGTGGTGACAGATTAACCAAGGCACAGCACACAAAGCCAATCATATCGATTAATGCAACTTTTTCTGGATCTCTACATGTTAGAAAATTGATAGGTAGAGGGCCATTCAAGATTGTGTATTTTTGTCTTACACAGCCTAGACACGTTCAACATGGATTCTAACATGTGCTATTTGCCATGTTTTTTTTAAGTTATTTTTTGTCGTCGGTTGAAACGTTCTGCTACCAGATGTCATGCCACCATCAGCACCAACTGCACTCTGCAGCACACATCTTCAGTGATGCCTGGATTCAGCCTGGATCATCCTTGCTGTACAATGGAGCATGTTTGCCTAAGAAAAGAAAAAAGAATAAAATAAAAATTACTTAAATGAAGTTGTAAATAATTGGTGTGTTAATATGCATATGAATTTCAAAACAGGATTTACAACATAGCACCGGATTGTCAGTTGTCAAACAACACAAGAACAGTTAATTTAGGTTATTGTATGTGCTTATTGTAAATGTATACTAAATCCTACTTTTTCATTGGATGCGTCTCAGCTCGCACGCTGGCCACATTATGCTCCCATGCAAGTGGGTGGA
The DNA here is from genome assembly GCA_038048925.1 of Garcialebias charrua. Classification (NCBI taxonomy): domain Eukaryota; kingdom Metazoa; phylum Chordata; class Actinopteri; order Cyprinodontiformes; family Rivulidae; genus Garcialebias; species Garcialebias charrua. The sequence goes on along the minus strand of JBBPBX010044374.1, from coordinate 22,457 downwards.
CAGGGAGGAGGTCATACTACAGTACTGCTTCTTACATATTTAGTGTTTGTACGTATTTTTTGCTTTTCAACTTGAGAGCTAGGTGTGTAGTTTCTCATGACAGTGCTCTTGTCACGAGTGTCATGTCACTGTCATGGCTCTTATGAATTTTGAATAATCAGCATAAATAACTCAACAACTGAAAGCTTTGTTAAGCTTTCAGTTGTTGAGTTGTTTATGCTATTTGTAAAAAACAAATAACTCAACAAAAAAAATTAACGTTCCATGTACATTTTATGCAGCACAGTTAAAGGATTGTAATAATAATAATCATTTTATTTAAAAGCTCCTTTCAGGACACCCAAGGACACTTAACAAACCAATTCAGTTCAAACATTATCAGTGACAAATTGAAATATAAAATACATAAGGATGATATAATATAAAATACATTTAGTAAAGTTAATGATAAGCTAGTCTAAAGAGATGTGTTTTCAGGGCTGTCTTGAACAGAGAAAGGGAGGTGGTGTTTCAAAGGTCTGTCCTCGTGCTCAATAAACTTATGATTCGTGTAATGCCCTAATTCACTATAATCTACTGTAAGAAATATATTACCTGACACAAAGTGTGCAGAGCAAATTCGGATGTTGCTCAGTTTTTTTCAATCCAAGTTCTGGTTTAGGCTGGCAGCCACAGACGTCGACGTTCCTCTGATAACTGCTGAGTTACTTCACCTTGATTTGTGATCACGAGTGGTAATCTGTACTACTGTAGGTTTTTCTCTCGATCTAACCGATTGTGGCAGCCATGGACACGACAATAATTCACCATTTCTTGATTTTGTGTGACAAGACACAACGCACAACTAGAATAGCTTTGAGGCTAACACCGCTATGTCGCCAAGATGGCTAACTTCCGGTATATTGCCGGTATATTTCCGGGTTGATGACGATCCGTGAAAAGGGTCTATAGAGCCTCGAGGGCTCATTTACGAAAGCGACCTGCTACAAACTAAAGAATGATGAACAGCAATGATACAATTACATTAAACAATAAACAAAAGAAAAAGAAAAATGTAGCAAAAACTAGCAAAAAGATTATAAGGTAGATGTATAAAATCAAAGACAGGATGGAACATATCTGCATTGGTTTCTGCCAGGATTCCAACAGACTCTTAAAACCATTTAGCGAGGTCAGGGCCGAGAGCTTCAGATCTTTTTGTAAGATATTCCATGAAGCAGGAGCAGAGTAGGAGAAGGCCCTTTTTCCAAGTTCAGTCCTCACTGACGGAACACTGCAGGTAATCATGTCCTGAGAGCGCACACTGTAGCTGCACTCACGCAAAGACATGTAGGAGGAGATGTATGAGGGCAGCAGACCAATACTCTGCGAACCAGACCCTAAACTTACTTAAAGTCTGGATAGAGTTTTGTCACCTTCATTTGTACGCTTTTATTGGACAGGAGTGACTTGATTGGTTATTGCATATATTATATCTATTATGGTAGTCCAGGGTGAGTTATTCTTAATTCTAAATGAATATCCTTGTTGGACTTTTATTTAAGTGCTATTCTCCTTCAAGATACATTTACCTAACGCTAGAATAAATGCAATGTACATTATGCAGCAAAGGAAATTAGAAGATTGGACATATTCATTCATTCAACCTTTATTTCGTCAGGTTAATCTCATTGAGCCTCGAGGACTCATTAACAAGAGCAACCTGCTACAAACTAAAGAGTGATGACAACAATAACAATAGAAATTTCCTTAAACAATCAACAATAGACAAGCATAAAAGAGAAATACAGATTTTTTTTTTTTTTTACAAATTAAAAACAAAATATTAAAGTAACAAAAACATTATAAAGTAGATGTAGAAAATCAGTAGCAGTAATCAGTAACAGGAACATGTCTGCATTGGGTTTTTGCCAGGATTCCAACAGATTCCACTGGACAAAAAGGCCTAATATCCGGGGAGATACAACAGTATGCAAGTTTACGTATCTGCCACATATCCAATGTGTTTCCGGTCATATACGGGGAGATCTCATCTGTAACAGATCTTAGTACAGGATATCCTACGCATACCCATCTGTGATAGATCCTAGCACTGGATATGTCCTGGATACTCATACATGATAAATCCTAGTATAGTATATTTTCCGGATACACATCTGTGATAGATCCTAGTATTGGCAGCACAGTGGCACAACTGGTAGAGCTGCTGCCTCTCAGCTAGCAGGTCCCTGGTTCAAATCCCGGTCCGGGGGCCTTTCTGGGTGGAGTTTGCATGTTCTCTTTGTGCATGCGTGGGTTTTCTCCGGGTGCTCCGGTTTCCTCCCACAGTCCAAAAACATGCATGTTAGGCTGATTGGTAACTCTAAATTGACCCTAGGTGTGAGTGAGTGAGACAGGTCCCTCTTGTGAATGAGTCCCCGTGGCTCAACGAGGCTAGCCTGTATAAATAAAGGTTGAATGAATGAATTGGATATTTTCTGGATACCCATACATAATAAATCCTAGTATTGGATATTTTCCGGATACACATCTGTGATAGATCCTATTGGATATTTTCATGATATCCATACATAAATACAGACACGAATCTCACAAAATGCGTTGAGGGGGTTATGGAGAACAAGATCTGTGAGTTTGGTGGTCCTATCACTGTGTTTAGTTGGAAATCCTAACCCCAATTTGTCAAAATACAAATACCCATAATTCATAGGTAGAACGTAGGACAGACAGGAATCTCACAAAATGCGGTCAGGGAGTTATGGAGAACAAGATCTGTGAGTTTGGTGGTCCTATCACTACGTTTAGATGGAAATCCTAACCCCAATTTGTCCAAATACAAATACCCATAATTCATAGGTAGAACGTAGGACAGACACAAATCTCACAGATTGCGGTTAGGATTGTCGTGGAGAACAGGATCTGTGAGTTTGGTGGTCCTATCACTGCGTTTAGTTGGAAATCCTAACCCCAATTGGTCAAAATACCATAATCCCAAAAAAAGTGTTGGGAAAGTGTTGAAAAGTTGAAAGTTCCGATCAGCTCTGCGAGGTGCTGGCCAATATCTTTAACACCTCACTTGCCCTGTAGACAGATCCCGTCTGCCTGAAGACCACACCACCATCATCCTAGTCCAAAAAAGCTCTACAGTGACTGCTCTGAATGACTATTGGCCAGTGGCACTCACCCGATAGTAGCTAAATGCTTCGAAAAACTGGTCATGACCCACATCAAAACAACCATCAACATCAACGAGGACCCTCACCAGTATGCATACTGTGAGAACCAATCAACAGAGGATGCCATCTCCTCTGTGGTCCACACTGCTCTCACCCACCTGGAACAGGACGCCCGTATGTTCTTTCGGACTTTACATCCAGTCAGATTTGTTCCGTCTCAAACTTGTCCTAAATGCTGATAAAACAAAAGGGATGTTTTTTTCAAATAGGAAGGCGGTTCCAGCAGATCCTCCTCTGATTTTATCTTCAAATGGTGTCCCTATTGAGTTTGTTGATTCCTATAAATATCTGGGTATCCTGATCGATTCACATCTCTCTTTTAAACTCCACGTGGAAAACCTAGTGAAGAAACTGAAAGTTAAACTGGGTTTCTTTTTCAGAAACAAATCATGTCTAACACTGAATGTTAGGAAACGCCTTGTATCTGTGACTTTCCTTCCCTCCATTGATTACGGTGACATTGTCTACATGAATGCTCCTACAAGCACCCTGCGGATGTTGGATGTTGTCTATCATGGTGCACTAAGATTCATAACTGGCTGTGATTATCGTACCCACCAATGCACCCTGTATTCACTGGTTAACTGGACATCATTAACCTCACGCAGACTCTTCCACTGGTACATTTTCATCTTTAAATCACTTCTTGGTCTGCTGCCCTCATACATCTCCTCCTACATGTCTTTGCGTGAGTGCAGCTACAGTGTGCGCTCTCAGGACATGATTACCTGCAGTGTTCCGTCAGTGAGGACTGAACTTGGAAAAAGGGCCTTCTCCTACTCCGCTCCTGCTTCATGGAATATCTTACAAAAAGATCTGAAGCTCTCGACCTTGACTTCTCTAAATGGTTTTCAGAATCTGTTGGAATCCTGGCAAAAACCAATGCAGATATGTTCTTGTTTTTGATTTTGTACATCTACCTTGTGGTGTTTTGCTAGTTTTGATACTTTGCATTTCACTTTCTATTTCTCTCTTTTTTTTTTTCTGTTGTTTGTTGTTTAAGGAAATTCTACCATTGCTGTTCATCATTCTTTAGTTTGTAGCAGGTCGCTTTTGTAAATGAGCCCTCGAGGCTCAATGAGATTTACCTGACTAAATAAAGGTTGAATAAATGAAGAAAAAAAAAGATAACTTAGGGTTTTCTTTCAAAATTGATGCTGCCAAGATAAGTAGAGTGAATGAGGTAAAGTTTCTGAGTGTAATTATTGATGATAAACTGTCATGGAAACAGACAGCGTGTAAATCTTGTAAAAATTTAAATGTCTAAGTCCAATGCAGTATTATATAGAGTAAGGGACTTATTAAACAGTGATGCTTTATATTTACTTTATACAGTAATACACTTGTATTATGATGCGGTACTATGTACCACATCTAATTGATTGTGTTAATGTTTGGGGTACAGCATGTAAAACTGAAAGTTATGCACCATAACTCATGTTCCCTGAAGGAAGGGAACGAGGTGCAACATACTTGCTATGGGAATTGCGCCCCTGCGCGATTACCTGAAGGAATACATTCACGCCCAGTGTTGGGCAGCGCTAATCCAAAAATTAGTTCCGCTATTTCTAAAGCGCTTATTAATTCATTTAGGTCCGCAATTTCAAAAGCGCTTATGTATTAGCAAAGCTAGCGGAAGCTAAATGCTAACGCGCTAACGTGCAAATGGCAAACTACTTTTTGAAATCCAGCAGATTTGACCATTTCGTGAACGGTTAAGCTCAGAAAAACCTTGTGCTATAAAGTCAGCTGAGAAATATATTTTTTCTCAGCAAAGAAATAATTGTTTTTAACCGTGTTTTCTTGTAAAGTCCTTAGCTTCAGTGGCCGTCACCATTTTGAACAGGGCAAATGAGGCGCTGACGCGTCGCGTAGGCCGCTGAGAAACATCCATAAGTTCACCCTCCATGTTAAAAACTCTTTGTCTGACTCTTCGAAAACAAGCAATAAGGCTGCAGAGTAACACACTGGCTGCTAACTGCTATAGAGAGAGCACTCTCTGTAACCCCGCCTTAGGGCGGGGTCCGCTTTTGTTCACGGACCACATCCGGCTGTGACAGGATATGGTCCGTGAGCAGTCGTCCAGTTGATTTAAGAGCTCGTAAATAAGTTTTTTCATTTTTACTGATAGATAATTAGTTATTAGCGGTACTGCATTTTAAATAAAAATAGCACAAATCCGCTTATCAGTGGTGGGCCCTCCGACCGCTAGGTAGCGCTAATGCGCTAATCCGCTTATAGCGTAGCTAAATAATCTGTTAGCTTTACAGCGGATATTCTAAGTTTTATAATTCATAAGCAGATTTGTGCTATTTTTATTTAAAATGCAGTACCGCTAATAACTAATTATCTATCAGTAAAAATGAAATAACGTATTTACGAGCTCGGATGACAGCTAACAGACTATATCCTGTCAGCGCCGGATGTGGTCCGTGACAAAAAAGCGTCCCCCTCAGTCTCTTGGTGTGTGCTCTCTCTATAGCAGTTAGCAGCCAGTGTGTTACTCTGTAGCCTTATTGCTTGTTTTTGAAGAGTCAGACGAAGACTTTTTAACATGGTGAACTTGTGGATGTTTCTCAGCGGCCTACGCGACGCGTCTGGATTTAAAAAAAAAAGTTTGCCATATTAGCACTCTTCAAAATGGCGTCCGCGACGGCCAAAGAAGCCAGGATTTTACAACAAAACACGGTAAAACAATTATTTCTTTGCTGAGAAAAAATATATTTCATAGCTGACGTTATAGCACAAGTTTTTCTGAGCTTGAGAGTTTCACGAAATGGTCAAATCTGCTGGATTTAAAAAAAGTAGTTCACCATTAGGACTCTTCAAAATGGCGTCCGCGACGGCCACAGAAATTAAGAACATAAAATAGCTGACAGGGCAGCAAACTTACATACTCAGGGAATCACAAGGAACTCAGGAGACAGAGGCAACAGGAGACAATGCCAGGACAACGATAAACACAGAGATACAGACTTATTTTTGATTTGATTTGATGTTTATTCATTCATTTTAAAAGAACAATACAAAACAGTTTCATCAGATACAAGAATACAAGTAGGATAAAATGAAAGGAGCAGAAAGAAGATGAAATCTTATTATATCTGCCCCTTATTTCACAGTTTGTTCAACCAATGATAACCTTCAAACTACATCACAAAATGAATAAATCTACTAATTTATCTAACTGTAATACACAAACTACATCACAAAATGAATAACTCTACTTAATTTTTCTAACTGTAATACACAAACTACATCACAAAATGAATAACTCTACTTAATTTTTCTAACTGTAATACACAAACACACTAAGCTACATCATAAGTACAACATAAGTGTAATACACAAACACACTAAGCTACATCATATATAGTTTTTGAGCAAGTCCTTTTTGACCTTTTTCTTAAATGTATACATTGATTTTGCATTTTTAACATCACTCTCCAGAACATTCCACAATCCAACTCCCTGAATTGAGGTAGACCGTCCCTTTAAGCTGGTTCTGAATTGTGGTTTGATGAATATCTGTCCCTTTAAGATTGTAATAACTTTGTCTAAATTTCTTTGGATATTTAAAGGTAATGTGTTATTATGAGCCCTATACATAACTGATAAAATACTATATTCTACCAATTCCTGGAATTTCAATAAATTTAGCTGAAGAAACAAGGTGTTTGATGGGTGACTGAAATGTTTTCTGGTGATTACTCTTACAGCTCTCTTTTGTAAAATAAAAACAGGCTTTGTAATTGTTTTGCATGCTTTTCCCCAAACCTCAATACAATAGATTAAATGTGGAACAATGATTGTGTTATACAACATATACAGAGCTTTATCAATTAAAAAATCCCTGACTTTATATACAGGTACATGAACACACAGCATGACAATCACAAACACCTGGACAACAAAATGGAGGAGATAAGCAAGACAATTAACAGAGAGACCAGGGAGTGTAGGGATGGGGACCCACCACCTGAGAGCAACATGCTTACAACTGTTATCTTGAAGTTCTAGGGTGTAGAGAGCCACAGAAACGGTTATGGTAGGCCGGATTTGGCCCACGGGCCTTGAGTTTGACACATGCGATCTAGTGGTACTAAAAGTAACAAAAGAAGAAGAAAAAAACAGCCAAATATGTCAGCAGTTTAGCTAACAGACTTTGGAATGGGTACATTTTGTCCTTGTCAAACCTGTTGAAGAGAACCAAACTAAATACTCTGAAACTCAAACAACTTACTGTATAACAGTTCATGCACCGCTAGTTGGCAGTGTAGTGCAAATATTGCATAACTTGCTGCTACCAATTGTTGAATTTAATTAGCGGATTAGAATTAGCTTCCCCTAATTTTCATAAGACATTAGTGCTTTTGAAATTGCGGACCTAAATAAATTAATTAGTGCTTTTGAAATAGCGGAACTAATTTTTGGATTAGCGTTGCCCACCACTGCCGCCTATGAATTATAAAAGTTAGTCAATCCGCTATAACGCTAACAAATTGTTTAGGTCCGCTATAAGCAGATTAGCGCTTTCGCGCTCCCTAGTGGTCTGGCGCTCACCTTTGTTCACGCCTTTACGGCTATTTATGTATTTATTTATATATATATATTATTTATTTATTTTTCTCTTACCCCCCTGGTTGCCTGGCGGACATTCTGGGGGTGGGCCGTCAGGGGTTGTGCTGGGGTGTGGGGGGGTTCGGGGCCTGCGGGTTCGCCGTGGGCGGGGCTGGCAGTGCGCTCCCTCTGGGGCTGCTTGGACTCGGGTGTCCTGTCCTGTCCTGTCGGCGGGGCGCGGGGTGGGCCGGATCTTGGATGTCTGCTGCTCTCCACCCCAGAATGAATGGGTCTACCTCCTGGGTTTGGATGTGGGCTGCCCCATGTAGGGAGCAGGTACATGTCTTGGACCTAGGGGGTATAGAGTGTGCATCGGGATTATGAATGGAGCGTGTCGTTATTGTTTGTCTTTCTGTGACTGAGGGTGAGGATGAGGGTGGGTCTGAATGAGTGTGTCTGTGTATGAATGTTTAAGTGTCAGGCTGGGACTTGGACTGCCCCCTCTCTGATACTTCTGAGGCTACCTAGTGTCGCGCTCCTGCCACGTGGCCCCCTGGTGGGTGTTCCTCTGCCTGCGGGCGTGCTTGGGGCCCTCACTATCTGGGGCTGGGCGCTTGGGCGTTTGTCGGCTCGGCCTGGTGGCTGCCTGGTAGTGCATTAACAGAGTACCCGAGTTTTCGACAGCTCGAGTGCTTTGACTTCTATCGAGGCTTTTTTGTCCAACTCGGGTACCCGTAGTGACGTCACATTTCACATTTCACAGCGCGCGGGGCAGCTTTTAGCTTTTAGTAGACGCTACAAAATGGATTCCTGTGTGCGCACGGATGTTAATGGAGCAGGCCGTCTTGTCAAAAAGGTAAAACAGTTTATAATTTTATAAAATGCGCTACTTCGTGTTGACTTTCTTTGTAGTAGATTGTGACAGCAGAGGGCAGTGTTGCAATGCAGGTCCCATATTATAACACGGCCGATATTAATATAACTAATAGTTTTGTTTTTCCTGTGACTTATGTGCAGTATGATAAATGATAGGAGCATAATAAATGCTCCCAATGCTTTGTTGGTCTTTTTTTTCTTTTTGTAAAGACGTTTTTAGGCATTTATATTTATTTATTTATTTTGCATCGTAAGACACTGTGACGTCATCGGCTACTCGAGCGTCGTTCGAGTTTTTTTATGTTAATGTCGAGGTTAAAAATTATGTACTCGTTCAACCCCTACTGCCTGGTGGGGCTCGGGTCCTGTGGTCCTGTCGGGTCTGGACCTGAGGGATGGGCGTCCCCGGTGCCCGGGCCTCGGTGACCGGCCATGGGGCTACGTCGGTGCAGCGGGCTCCGGCGGGGGCCTGTGTATTTGTCGCTGTTGACCCCGGGGGGTCATTGTGTGTGGTCCCTGGTGGGGTTCGTCCGGTTCTTCCCCTTGGTCGGATCTGGGGAGTGGACGAGTGGCTCGTCCTGTTCGGGTGGTCCTGGGGACTCTGGGCTCGGGGTCCTTCCTGGGGTCTTGGGCTTTGATCGCCCCTTCGTCTGTCTCGGGCTTTGGGGGGACGGATCTCTGATGCTTCACAATCGCTACTAAATGTTCTATTGGAGGAACCTTATTCACTTATGCATGCTCACAACCACACACAAATGGATGCAGGGATGTATATGTAGATATATGTAGATGGGTATATAAATGAATATAAATATATATGTATGTATACTGTATATATATTTGTAGGTATGGGTATGTGTATTTATAGAAATCTACTGCAAGGTCATGAATATTATCAGTCTTTATGCTTGTATGTTTCGTTGCTGTGTTCTGTCATGTGCTTTGCAGGATTGTGGACGGAGGTTTGGTGTGTTTGCCTTGTGCTCTTTTTGTGGATAATTGTTGTTTTGTTGTCTCACTTTCTCTTTTCTTTCTTTCTCTCTATTAAAAAAAATACATATTGGAGTGAGAGGATGGCTATAAGGTGTGAAGGGAGGCCATCTATAAATGGAAAAAAAAAAAAAACTATGTACCACATCTAATTGATTGTGTCAATGTTTGGGGTACAGCATGTAAAACTGAAAGTTATGCACCATAACTCATGTTCCCTGAAGGAAGGGAACGAGGTGCAACATACTTGCTATGGGAATTGCGCCCCTGCGCGATAACCTGAAGGAATACATTCACGCCCAGTGTTGGGCAGCGCTAATCCAAAAATTAGTTCCGCTATTTCTAAAGCGCTTATTAATTCATTTAGGTCTGCAGTTTCAAAAGCGCTTATGTATTAGCAAAGCTAGCAGAAGCTAAATGCTAACGCACTAACGTGCAAATGGCGAACTACTTTTTGAAATCCAGCAGATTTGATCTAGCCTGGTTGAAACCATACCCTGTGCTTCACTTCGCTTCACACAAGGGTCTGGAATTTTCCCATTGAAAACCGTTTCTTGCTGGAGGCGTTGGCCTCTGATTAGGAACAAAACCATTGGATAATTTGAACAGGGAAACCATTCTGCTCCCTCCCCTCAGCCACCCCCCTCTGCTGAAGTTCAGCAGCTGAACTTGACTGACAACTGCTCCGCCCCCTCTGCAGCGTTTCTCTTGCTGCGCAAATTCTGTGTTTATATCATATGTTATAAAACGTTTTAATACAATAAAATCAAACCATGGATCGCTGGTCCAGCTCACCAAAACACCAGAAAATCTGATGGGACTCGCTCAGCAACTAAAACCCGAGTTTATTTCTCGTGACAACCTGAGGCATTTCCGTGTTCATTTTACAGCAACGAATTGAGCCTGCTGTCTCTCTCATTTTACTCAGCAGGAGGGTGGAGGAGAAGGAGCGATTACTTAACTTTTGGGGGAAAAAACCAAAAGAAAACTCCAGATAAGGGATTAAGAAGGGGAAATTAATAAATTTGTGTCACATATCTGCATCGCTTTGCATCTTTTGAATGAGAACATGCCGCTGCTCGCTGACTGAGCGCTGGCAGAGCCTTTTATAGGGCTCTGCGCGCTGGGACAGGTGGGGGCGTGGGTTAGGGTCCAAAACTCCGCCCCTTCTGTTCTCTGATTGGTCCGAACAAAAATCTACTGGACAAATCCTTGTGGGCGGGTAAAGTCCCAGACTGTGCAGTGAAGGGAAATGAGAATTGAGCGGAGCTGTGCAGGAAGGTGAGGGCCAGGCTAGATTTGATCATTTCGTGAACGGTTAAGCTCAGAAAAACCTTGTGCTATAAAGTCAGCTGAGAAATATATTTTTTCTCAGCAAAGAAATAATTGTTTTTAACCGTGTTTTCTTGTAAAGTCCTTAGCTTCAGTGGTGTCACCATTTTGAACAGGGCAAATGAGGCGCTAGAGGTGTCGTTTCTTCGCCCGAGCCCTACCCTACCCGAGCCCTACCCGACTTCGGGTAGGGTAGGGCCATATTTTTGCGTTTGATTGGCAGGCCGGGTCGGGCTCGGGCTTTGATGTGGGTTTTTTTAATCATACAGCACAAACAAAACTAAATAAAAATGCACACAATATAAAATTGTTTTAATCTGCTTGTAAAGAATATAAGGCAGTAAGTTTACTGATGAGGAAATAATTAATAGAGTGAATTTAGATGGTGAAAACCGCAGCGCAGCCACTAAATTGCGCAACTCGTGCTAGATATTTACAATGAGCTGTGTGAGAAGATGGAGGCTCGCGGAGAGCAGGCGCGCCTGGACAGCGTCTCCCCCGACATGCTGGACTTTTTAGTGACATTTCTCGAACCATTTTACCGTGCACAGAGAGAACTGGAGGGTGACAAATATCCCACCATCAACCTGGTTTGTCTCTGGAATGAGAAACTGAAGCAACACTGCCAGTCCTCACACACAGACTCTCCGCAGCAGGCGTTTCTGCGCCGCAGACATGCAGAAGTGCTGGAGCGCAAAATTATTATCCACGACTTGCACAGAGTTGCATTATTTCTGTGGCCTAACTTTAACAAGCTCAAAATGATGTCACCAGCTGACGTGCGTCAGGTGCACGCTCACGTCCGTACACTGCTCTCATCTGCGGCGGAACAAGTTGCCGCACTTTTTTTTTTTTTTTTAATCGGGTAGGGTCGGGTCGGGCGGTGATTTCTAGGAAATGAGCGGGCTCCCTCGGGCTTGGGTAATTAAACTAAGGGCTCGGGTAGGGTAGGGCCGTGGATTTCCGGCCCTATGACAGCTCTAGCGCTGACGCGTTCGCGTAGGCCGCTGAGAAACATCCATAAGTTCACCCTCCATGTTAAAAACTCTTTGTCTGACTCTTCGAAAACAAGCAATAAGGCTGCAGAGTAACACACTGGCTGCTAACTGCTATAGAGAGAGCGCTCTCTGTAGCCCCGCCTTAGGGCGGGGACCGCTTTTGTTCACGGACCACATCCGGCGGTGACAGGATATGGTCCGTGAGCAGTCGTCCAGTTGATTTAAGAGCCCGTAAATAAGTTTTTTCATTTTTACTGATAGATAATTAGTTATTAGCGTACTTCATTTTAAATAAAAATAGCGCAAATCCGCTTATGAATTATAAAAGTTAGTCAATCCGCTATAACGCTAACAAATTGTTTAGGTCCGCTATAAGCGGATTAGCGCTTTAGCGCTCCCTAGTGGTCTGGCGCTCACCTTTGTTCACGCCTTTACGGCTAGGGCGTCAACGTCGCACCAGAGGCCCCGCCCTCTGGGTATTTAAGCGGCTGACGCTCATCCATCTTTCTCCAAAATTGCACTTCACTGAGCTTTCAGCATTGAAAAGGGCCAGATATGTTGTCCCTCATTCCCTTCCTTCAGGGAACATGAGTTATGGTACATAACTTTCAGTTCCCTTTCAGTCAAGTTCTCTCTGTGCAACATAGAGGTGTCGTTTCTTCGCCCGAGCCCTACCCTACCCGAGCCCTACCCGACTTCGGGTAGGGTAGGGCCATATTTTTGCGTTTGATTGGCGGGCCGGGTCGGGCTCGGGCTTTGATGTGGTTTTTTTTAATCATACAGCACAAACAAAACTAAATAAAAATGCACACAATATAAAATTGTTTTAATCTGCTTGTAAAGAATATAAGGCAGTAAGTTTACTGATGAGGAAATAATTAATAGAGTGAATTTAGATGGTGAAAACCGCAGCGCAGCCACTAAATTGCGCAACTCGTGCTAGATATTTACAATGAGCTGTGTGAGAAGATGGAGGCTCGCGGAGAGCAGGCGCGCCTGGACAGCGTCTCCCCCGACATGCTGGACTTTTTAGTGACATTTCTCGAACCATTTTACCGTGCACAGAGAGAACTGGAGGGTGACAAATATCCCACCATCAACCTGGTTTGTCTCTGGAATGAGAAACTGAAGCAACACTGCCAGTCCTCACACACAGACTCTCCGCAGCAGGCGTTTCTGCGCCGCAGACATGCAGAAGTGCTGGAGCGCAAAATTATTATCCACGACTTGCACAGAGTTGCATTATTTCTGTGGCCTAACTTTAACAAGCTCAAAATGATGTCACCAGCTGACGTGCGTCAGGTGCACGCTCACGTCCGTACACTGCTCTCATCTGCGGCGGAACAAGTTGCCGCACTTTTTTTTTTTTTTTAATCGGGTAGGGTCGGGTCGGGCGGTGATTTCTAGGAAATGAGCGGGCTCCCTCGGGCTTGGGTAATTAAACTAAGGGCTCGGGTAGGGTAGGGCCGTGGATTTCCGGCCCTATGACAGCTCTAGTGCAACATACTTGCTATGGGAACGTAATTCATTCACGCCCTTGAAATGCTCAGTAAAATGCATGCTAGTGTGAACGTCTGCCCTTGATCAGTAGACATTTCAAGGCTACCTTCTACTGTGTGTTAGAAAGGACAGCCTGAGTGACATCACACGTGTAGTGATACACCTAATCTCTGATATTGTAGGCTTGACCTCCAAGTATACCTCTCTGCATCTCTTTGAAACTCTAAGTGTTACACCTTCTTGAAGCCCTCAAGGAGACGAGTGGACACAGTATTTTGGTTAACAATTATTATGAATTAATGGACACTAATTAATCAGATTGAACTTTCTTTTTAATGTGTGTTAATTCAGAATTGATCTACAGTATATTTTGTCATTTTAATGATGATCTGTTACTTGCATGAGTTTGACCTTTCTGGTTTTATTTCTGCAGAGCAAGCAGGCTCTGATTCTAAGACACAGTTCAGGGTAAACGTAAAGGCTGTTCACTTCCTTCTCTGTTTTGTCTATGAAGTTAGCCATAATATTCTCTGTGCTCACAGGCCAGTCCATCTGGCCGTTTATGTAAACAGTTTTCCTGTTGTCCTTCAGAGACCATTCTGCCTATGAGATGAAAACCCATCTCTTATTTTGTTAAAACCAGCCAGTAGTCATTAAGGAGGTGGGTCAGACCCCGCCTCCCATATAAAGGTCATTTCCTGCATTTTTCTTTAGTGCTTTTTGGAGAGAACTAGTCACAACCTGCTTCTCTCCTCTGGGAAAGCTGGAGACGCTCCGGTCATTGTGTCAAATCGACCCACGTCTCAGCTGGAGTCACGGCAAAGCCTTGCTGTGCCTCGAAACACTCATTTCTGAAAGAATTTGTTTTCGGAAGTTTTATTTTGAAAGTCAGTCAGCGCGCTTGACCTTTGTTCCCTGCCGAGGGAGGCGAGTTTCCTCGTATCGTGAATCAGCCACACACGCTGAAGTTCCAACTGGACGGCCGTTGGACAAACTCATCCACGTGTTGAGTCCAGACACTTCTCCACTCTTATCTCCAAGAGACGAACCGTCAACAGGTAACGAGTCGTGGTGTGCTTGAACGTGCGGGAGCCCAGCAATCTGCTCGGGTGGGGAAAAAGTGCCACCCTGTCTGCTCAAAATAATCAACTTCGGTTAACTTAGCTTTCACTTTATTTCTTCCTCCTATTTCTTATTTTTCATAAGCTATTAATCTGTCAAGTAAATGTACCAACAGAAAAGTTCCTAACTGTCTGTTTGTTTTAATTTGAATTCTTGTCAACGTAGTTATTAAATCAGAGCTAATATCGATACAAATGTTTAATGTAATTTTTGTGATAGTTTCAATAAAAGGTCTATTTTCTGGTAGACCAACATAAGTTGAAGTCTCTTGTGAAGTTACATTTCTGGCTAATTACAGTAAAAGCAATTTAGTACCGGAAAAAGGAAGAACTCGCGAATTGGTGGCATGTTTGTGCAGATAAACTCTGCTCAGACCTGCGCATCTAAAATATAGGGAAGTCAATAAACTGACTAATAACTCCTATATCTCTACAATAATGGTGGCCCAGTAAGTGTTTAAATACCCTACCCCACATTATTCGTTACACACGCAGTAACATCCAAACTGTAATACTTTGCAAAAGTGTTTAATCAGCTCCAGTTTGTAGCAGCACACATGTCTGCAACTGGTACACCCTTGAACAGTGACCACAAAGTGGCCAAGCCCCTAGTCGAGTGAGCGTGCACTCCAGAGGGCACCTGTTGACCTTTGCTACTGTACGCCCTCTTAATGGCCTCAGTCACCCAATGTGAGAGGGGTTGTTTTGATAGGGCCTTTCCGGTAGCAGGAGCTGCAAAGCATACGAACAGTTAATTTGTTTTTCTGCACGTAAGTGCGTAAAGCTCTCACAGGGCAGAGAGCCTTCAGCCTTTCCTGTTCCTGAGTGAGGACAGGAGCAGGTGGGAAGGAGGAGAGATCAAAGTCCAGATTCCTATGGTTCAAAGTCAAGACCTTGGGGATGTATGCGGGATTATAATTGTAGTGGACCTACCCAGGGTCAAATTGAGGTTTTTGAACTGTCCAGTGATGACCTTTGCTGACCTCTCAGTGAAACAAGACATTTACTACAAAATCATTCATTTGGCTATAATCTGATAACATAGTCACCAATAAGAGACTATTTCTATCTTTGATTTTAGGCTGATGTGATCAAAAGAATAACTTTTGTCATTTTCATGATGTGTGCTTTTAAGCTGTGTTATTCTGTGAGAGTTAAACTGTGTTTCACTGCTGTGTCAAAGGTGCAATCTCGGGTCACAGAGACTTCTTTTAATTTTGTTAATTCAAATGTTATCAAATGAATAATTTTATTTGTAAGAGCATCAGTACATTTTAATGTCAGATAAATCAAATACTCTGCTTAATTCAAAATGTTGTACATGGAGGATTTCTCCTCTCCTCTCGAACTTGCATGTGAAGATAAAAGGAACACTTTATCTCATTCATTTTAGCTTGAGCTCAGGACAATCTAGACACCCAAAGACTTTTGTTTTTGTCCTATTTAATAATCAAGCTATTATCATTAATAGGTCCCATATGTTATGCTCTGATGACGTTTGTTTATTCATACAACAGTGTTGGTAATGAGTTAAGAAAGTTCTAAATCTGCTGTATCATAAGACTGGCGTCTTAAACTAACTTTCTTATCCTTTCTGACATTTTTAATCTAACTTATGCCTCCTCTCAGTGGCTCCTGGCTTAACAGACTGAATCAGAAAGAGCTACGTCTTTCTAGGTCAAGTTAGCCTTAAAAGAGCTCTGACTTCCTGTTTTCCTGGAAGTCTGCTGGAGTAAGCCTCAAACCATGGTCTTCTCCAAAGAACTGATGATCGTCTAGTCACACGCTAATGACCACGTCATTCAGTTAAAAGATTTATAACATGCCTGTTATAAATCTATTTCAAGCCGTGAAAAGCTCTCTTTTATTGACATTCCTTTAAGGAACGTCTTATCTTGGAAACACCACCAGGAGCTGCCGTTACTTTCGGTTCGAGTCAAGGCGCACGTCTGGAGACGCTGAGAATGGTAAACGAACTGACCAAACTGGACCGAGGGAGACTGACCATCTTCACGAGGTAACAAGTCGTCAAATGCTTTGCCAAGGGTACCAACGTGTAGCTTTAATCGGCCGGAGAACTGCCATGTTTCTGGTTAAAACACATCAAGATAACTCCCTGACTCTTAACTTTTCTTCCTCCATTTTTCTCCTCCTAAATCTTTCCCTCTCAACCTAAGCTGGAAACTATATTTTTTAAGTTAAAGAGCCCACAGACTAAATATGCTTAACATCTAATATTTATGTCTGTTGTGTTAAATTTAAGTGTGCTGACGTATTTGAATTGAAAGAAAGTGAAATCATGTCAATCAAGTGTAATGGTGTTAATTTAGTTGATTTATTTTAAATAAATGGTAGTGTCGCCTGGCATACCAAACTAAGTTAATGTCCATTGTCACTTAATGGCTTTGTTTATTTATCCATCATAAAGATCACAGAAATATTGGGTAAACTGAAAAAGAACAGAATCCGTGAATTTACTATTCAATCTGAATAAGTAGATTAATTAAGATAAAAAGGAGGTCAGTATTAATATTGACCTCCTCATAATTCTTACATCTGGTGGCTCGTACCGGTTCTGAAAGTTTATTGATTTCTGTGGTTTCTCATGAACTGTAACGTCATGTTTGCATAAACGGATCCAAGTTTTAAACTCTGAGGATAATACTTTTGGCTGGAAGTGTTCAAAGCAGGCAGATTCTGCATGTTTTTATCATTTGAAGCTGTGAGATTATTATTGTTTCAACTCTGTTAGACGCTGTTGGAAGCATTCAGGTGAAGTTTTGTCAGCCGTGGTCTGTGGTGGTTCTGGTTCGGTCCAGTTCACGCAGACTCCTGTACAAAGCTTTGTTTGACCGCCGAGTCAAAAGCCTGAAAGCTAATTTAACATCTACAAGATTGCTGTTGTGGTATTTTACATTTTAGAGCAGGTCAAAGAAGCATATTACTGTTAGAACGTGTCGGATAGTGGTTCTGTTCAGACCCGTGTTTCTGATCCACGACAAAGTGGACCGGTACCGACCTTAACGCGCTCCGAGAGAGTCCGTGTTTGTTCAACAGCTGCAGTGCTGTGTTACTGAGCGTAACTAAGTTGGCCTGTCTAGGTGTGTTCGCCGCATGTTTCAGAATTTTGGAAAGTTAATTTGTAGCGTCTGAGTTGTTTTAAGAGTCTATAAAGTTGTGGTCTGCTGTGCGAGCTAACGTTAGAGCTACGTGTCCAAGTACACGTTTGTTTATGAGCTGTGATCGGTCTTTTGCACGTGACGTCACGGCTATTGTCTTTTTGCACCTCCGGTGGCCATATTGGGTGTATACCGGTTCATTTAAACAGAGGAAGTCCATGTTAAACACAGTGCGATACAGAACAATAACATCAGCAAAATGCAAACTAAATATAAAAATGAGCAGAAGCCTTATAGAGAGAAACTCATTTGACGAATTTGGTGCTCATTTTTATATTTAGTTTGCATTTTGCTGATGTTATTGTACTGTATCGCACTAGACTTCCTCTGTTTAAATGAACTGGTATACACCCAAAATGGCGACCGGAGGTGCAAAAAGTCACGTGTCTGCAAAAGACCTATTGGATGAAACGAGAGCTGTGTGCTGTCAATCACTCAAGTAGCGAACGCTGATTCGCTGTTGTGTGCTGTCAATCACTCGTAGCGAGCGCTGATTCGCTGTAGTGGGAACGCACGCCGTTGCGACAACCCACTTTGTCGTCATTTCCGGTACTTCATTGGTCGAAGGTTAGAAAACTACATTTACCATGGTTGCTTGGGAAAAGGACTACAAGCACTGTGATTGATTGGTTGACGTCACGTATCTGTGTAGCGAGCTCCGCCTCGCTCAGCACAGCAGAGCTGGTGACGCGCTGCGTCGACCCGCCTATTTGTGTCGTCATTTCCTGGTGCACTTTGAGTGACGAACAGTCACGTTCACAAAAAACAT
>JBBPBX010044373.1:7462-27490 GCA_038048925.1 Garcialebias charrua | reverse complement strand
GGGGGGGAAGGTTGTTAGTTTCTGCTCTGAAACTAACATTTCATAATGAAGGATAAAACAGCTGAAACTGTTTGTTTTGTCACTTAGCAAAATAACTCATGATCCACTAAACGATTTTTTGTAAACCTTCAAAAGTAATGAACGGTTGGACATCTACATTTAATTAACTTTAGTAGCAAACCCAATGAACCAAGCTTGCCTTTGCCAAATTATCTGGGGGAGGCGCAGGCACAGCTGCATCCCAAGGTTGAGCTGAAAAATAAAATAAAAACTTATCAGATGCTTCGCTCCTCTCGACTCATTCTGCCATATTTTTTCTATTGACTAAAGGTCTATCTTTCTCTCTATTTTGCCTTTAGACGGACAACCTTTTGTGCAAAGTATTTCTTAATACATGTGAGCAAATAATATCAAACTGGAAAACCTTTTAGATCCAGTAATCACACTCAGAGCAGTTAAACACAGAAAACGCTGCAGGCAGGTTTAGCACGGGTGGTGGGGTTTGAGAAAGGCCCACAGATAAGGAGCCAGCTGCCTACACACACAAGAAAATGGGAGGAAGAAAAAGCAGAGGTGCAGGGCTCCAGAAACAAACATACACATAAAAAAAGACTAAACAAATACAGTACATAATGACGCGTCAAATATAAAAATAAACGTTCCTGTCTTAATGTCTCTTCTCGCCTGGCCGGACACACTAAACGTCCAATTTAAAGGTCTGGCAGCCAGCCTCACATTTCTGGTCTTGGCGTGTTTTTGGCTGCCCTCGCTTATAAATCACAGAAATCTTGGTTCTGCCAACTAGCGTGTGCGCAAAATTCGCCTAGTTATCGAAAAGCAGACACCTCATTCATAATTTCAAATCATCGGCTCAGGGTGATAGTTCCTGTTACTGTACTCAAATTGTTTTAAAAACGACATATCAACAAACACTATTTAACACTCACATTTCTTGCTGACCTGTGTGGATGTCTGGAAATCTCCGCCAACCCGACCCTGATCGCACCAGATGGACCGGCCAGAGACAAACCCAATCACTGGACTTTCTGCCATATTTACCGTGCCTCGCAGCTGCGCTCCGTTCAGAGGCCATCAGGAGCAGGTATTGGGAGAATGGGTTTTCGGCACCAAAATGATGGGGATTTTAAACCCCTGTTACCTTAATAAAAACCACACAAAGATAAACAAGAGAACAGTGTTAAATCAGACAAACAACTTTGCAAAGGGGAAGGGCTTTTAATGTCTTTTGAAACTTAGTTTGGTCTCAAATACATTGTCCTGCACAATTCCAAATTGTACTGGACATGACAAGCTATTTAAACAAGAAGCAGGTGGAGTTTGACAAGCTCTGACGTCTTACAGATAAAACAAACAAGTCATGGTTCTGATCAAACAAGAACATCTAATCCAAACATTTGGTCAAGGCTAGAAGACTGTCTTTTCTGTATCAAGAGAAAAGCAAACAACATGTTTGTACTATCAAATATAAGTGTTTAAAGGGAACAGAGAATATTTGATATAAGTGAGCTGGGTTATAATTATTGGGTCAGAGTAATTAGTTTTAGATGATAAATATTGAACATCTCCATCAGTCTTCTCTCTTACCGGGCTGTCATCAAAAGGTAAAGAGCTGTTTACAAACGTACTTGGATTTTAGCAGAAGTCGGATGAGAAGTGTCACTTTGGTAACATGCTCACGATAATTTCCTTTAAACCATCTTCCTCCTATTCTTTTCCCTCTCAATCTAAGCTGGAAACTATTTAAGCTAAAGAGCCCTCAGACTAAATATGTTTAACATCCAATATTGAAGTCTGTTGTGTTAAATTTAAGTGTGCTGACGTATTAAATTGAAAGAAAGTGAAATCATGTCAATCAAGTGTAATGGTGTTAATTTAGTGATTTATCTTAAATAAATGGTAGTGTCTTTGGCATACCAACTAAGTTAACGTCTCTGTCACTTAATGGCTTTGTTTATTTATCCATCATAAAGATCACAGAAATATTGGGTAAACTGAAAAAGAAAAGAATCCGTGAAATTACTATTCAATCTGAATAAGTAGATTAATTAAGGATAAAGAGGTCAGCTTAATACTGACCCCTGTTAAAATCCTTTAGTTACATCTGGGTGACACTATATGTGTTGAAAGACACAATATATGGTCTCCTTCATGTTTACTTCACTTAGAATATTTTGTTTATCTATAAATTGATCTAGTCTGTTAACAAATAGTTTTTCAAGAATTTTTGAAAACTGTGGTAACAAGGATATAGGTCTATAATTGTTGAACACACATTTATCACCATTTTTAAAAAGAGGAACTACCTTAGCTACTTTCATATTATCTGGAAATATTCCTGTTGAAAATGATAAATTACATATATATGTAAACGGCTCAATAACATGGCTCATTATGTCCTTTACAAACATCATATCCATGTCCACCCAGTCTTTTGATCTCTTGTCTGTAAGATTTTTTACTACATTCATTATTTCCTCTTTGTTAGTTCCATTTAGAAAAATACTATTTGCACAACCTGTAATTGAATGGATCACATTATTATCTACTTTTGGTATTTTAGCTGCAAGGCTTGATCCAACATTCACAAAATATTGATTAAATCCATTTACAATTTCATTTTCATCATGAATTTCATCGTTGTCTTTTACAAAATATTTTGAAATACCAGTTTTTGTTTTATGATTCTTCAGGACACTATTCATTACTCGCCATGTTGCTTTCATATCACCATTACTTTTATCTAATAATTTACTATAATATTCTTTCTTATGTTTCCTTATAATCCCTACTAATTTATTTTTATACTTTTTATATTTTTCTTCAGCGCTCTGACTTCGCAATTTCAAGAAACATGAATACAAATAATTCTTTTTTTTACAAGCATTTCTCAACCCTTTTGTCATCCATGGTTGATCAATCGTATTTCTCTTTGTGTAATTTGTTTGCACACAATTCTTTTCATACAGAGCTTCCAAGATATTCATAAACTCATCATATGCTCTGTTCGCATCATCAACATACACATCATTCCAGTCTTGTTTATCTAGATCCTCTTTCAATTTTTCCAAAACTTTTTTTGACGTGTTTATGATCTTTTTCTTCATTGTGACTGCTTTTGTGATGCTTTGATCATTTTTATAGATTGTGAAAACTGGTAAATGATCACTTAAGTCGGTCGTTAAGATACCACCTATCACGTCCCCATTTGTTATATTTGTGAAAATATTATCAATTATTGTGGCACTATGAGTTGTAATTCTTGTTGGCTTTGATATCAATGGATACATATTTAAACTGTACATTGAGTTTATAAATGTGCTTATGTTATTTGAATCTGTTTTATTTCCCATATCAATGTTAAAGTCTCCACACAAAAAAACATTTTTATTAAAACTCTTCTCCATTAGCTCCAAGATTTTATCCGTGAATATTTCTATATTTGCTCCTGGTGATCTATATACACAACTTATTATTATGTTGGCAGCACGGTGGCACAACTGGTAGAGCTGCTGCCTCTCAGCGAGAAGGTTGCCGGTTCAAATCCCGGTCCGGGGCCTTTCTGGGTGGAGTTTGCATGTTCTCCCCGTGCATGCGTGGGTTTCCTCCGGGTACTCCGGTTTCCTCCCACAGACCAAAAAACATGCTTGTTAGGCTGATTGGTGACTCTAAATTGACCCTAGGTGTGAGTGTGAGAGTGGATGGTTGTTTGGTGTGAGTGAGACAGGTCCCTCTTGTAAATGAGTCCCCGTGACTCAACGAGGCTAGCCTGTATAAATAAAGGTTGAATGAATTGTTTTTGTCATTTTTGTTTATTATTTCTATTGTTATCATTTCCATAATATTATCAACTATTATTGACATTTCACTATTTAATTTAAATTTAATTTCATTACAGGTAGTCCCCGACTTACGAGTGCTCTTACTTACGAGGTCCCGGACTTACGAGCATGCATCTCATTAAAAAAAAAAAATAATTTTTTTAAATAAATGAATACATGTACAGTACTGTACAGTCACCAAGCACTTAGCCTATCCTAACACAGTTTTTAAAGATGAAGGAGTGAGTTGAATTGTCTCCCTTTCACATAAAGGGAGCTAGCTCCCTTTATGGGAATGGAGCCTGCAGGGAGGAGGGAGACAATTCAACTGACTCCTTAACTGTGTTAGGATAGGCTAAGTGCTTGGTGACTGTACAGTACTGTACATTTATCTATCTGTATTTATCTATCTGTATCTATCTATATTATCTATCTGTCCTAAAACTCAGGACAGTGTTAGGTTTACTATTTTATGCTTATGTCTATTATTATATGTTTCAGTGTTTCAATGTTTAGATGTTTACTGTTGCACCGAGGGACTGAGAGAAACGCAATTTCGGTCCTGTGTATGTCCTGTACAGTACATATTGCAGATCTGACAATAAAGTTGACTTTGACTTTTTTTGACTTTGACTTTATGAATAAAAAACAATAAAAAATAAAAATACTGTATATACTGTATATTTTTAATAAATAGATAAATGTACAGTACTGTACAGTCACCAAGCACTTAGCCTATCCTAACACAGTTTTTAAAGATGAAGGAGTCAGTTGAATTGTCTCCCTCCTCCCTGCAGGCTCCATAGGGAGCTTGCTCCCTTTATGTGAAAGGGAGACAATTCAACTTATTCCTTCATCTTTAAAAACTGTGTTAGGATAGGCTAAGTGCTTGGTGACTGTCCAGTACTGTACATGTATTCATTTATAAAAATAAAAAAAGTAAAAAAAATATATTTTTTTTTTACTATGTGATCCTAATTACGAATTTTTGACATACGAGGGCCCCCTAGGGACGGAACTCACTCGTCAGTCGGGGACTACCTGTATTTACAAATCGAGCGACCCCACCATCCCTTTTATTATTTCTGTTCATATGATATAATTCATACCCCTCGATGTGAATATTACTTGTGTTATCATCATTGAGCCATGTCTCTGACAGCGCTATTATCTAGGGGTGTAACGAGATCTCGTTGTACGAGATCTCGCGATATTAAACTCCCGCGATATCTCTCGTTGAGAGGTAACGTTGTCTCGCGAGATGCTAATGCTAATGCTAGCAGAGCCCCTAGCAAGTCAGCGTCACGGACAGCATGGCTTCGCCGGATGAAGTTGCTATAGAAGACGCCCCAACTACTGATGGAGGGTGCCGCAGACGCCTCTACATTGATGGAGGGTAACGGCGCTGCCGACGCTGCCCCGAATGTAAAGACACGCGTGTAAACACCGGTGTGACCGGTGTTGCCAGATAGAGTCCCACCCACCCAAAGCAATCTCTACCCGCAAAAGTCAGAAGGAAAATCGCGGTGAACCGCCCAATCTGGCAACACTGGTGAGTGACGGCTGCAGAGTCAGTTTTGGAAAGTCCTGCGTGAATATCTATTTTTTTAAACAAAGTTGAACGTTCTAAGGTCTAAGGAGATTCAATCAGTAAAATGAAGACATCAGTTGGGTTTGTAATACATGTTAAAACAGAATAAAAGCCTTTTTGCGGCATAAAACCGATCTTTGAAGTTTTCTTGAACTAATGTTAAAATCTCGTCTCGTTCTCGCGAGATCTGTGATTTTCTCGTCTCGTCTCGTCTCGTGAGTTTTGTGTATCGTTACACCCCTACTATTATCGTAAAAGTTCTATTTAACTGTTTTAAGTAATCTGCTTTGTCATTCAATAGGTCCCTAACCTTATACAGTACAGCAATGGATTTAGATATTTTCATTTTTACATAATCTATATGTTTTTTCCAAGTTATTGTGTCATCAATGACAACACTCAAGAACTTGACCTCACTCACTCTACAGATCTCACCACCCTCAATTGTAAATTGGACATCTGCAGTTTTCTTTTTATTACCAAATATCATATAATGGGTCTTTTCTAGATTTAATGATAATTTGTTTAGTTTAAACCAAGTCTGTATTTTAACAAACTCTTTCTTCATCAATTCCAACATCTGATTCAAATCCTCACCCAAACAAAAGAAAGTAGTATCATCTGCAAAGAGGATACATCTGAGGAGGAATTAGGAATTAATCAATTCAGTTTATTTCTATAGCTCCAAGTCACAACAGAAGTCATCTCTGGACACTGAACAGAAACATTCATTCACATGTTAAGATAGAAATATTATCAAATGAAAACAGTTCAATTTTAATAATTAATTTAAGGAAATGAGGTCAATTTGTCCTCTAATAGTCTAAGTCTATAGCAGCATGACAAGTCAACACTAACTATAGAATTTATCAAAAAGGAAAGTCTTAAAACTGGACAATGTGTCAGCCTCATGGACAGAAACTGGAAGTTGGTTCCACAAGAGAGGAGCCTGATAACTGAAATAATCATCTGACGTACAATCATCTGATCGTCATCTGATCATCATCTGATCTACATCTAATTAACTTTCAGTGTCAGCTCAGTTTAATGGTGGTCTAGCTTTCTTTGAAGGAATGCATATCACCCGCCAGAGTTTAAAACTATGATCATTCTATGTTGAGAAATGACTGAGTTGGAACCATTAGGGTCAAACTTTGTAAATAACGTGAATAATTGTCAGATATTAGCACATCACATTTTAGCAGTATCTGTAAAGTTGACTGAGTTATAATCATTTGTGTGTTGGTTCATAACAATAAGCTGTGCCAGCCGTAATAAACTGGACTGGTTTTAAAAAGTTAACCCATTGCACAAATATATCCAGTATCCACTTTCTGACAGTTTCAATCAAATCCATCCAGTGATGCATGAAGTATTTTGCTTACAAACAGGGTCGACTTTAACAGTTAATGACAAACATTTGATCAAAGATCTTGTACAATGAGAAGCACTTGGAGTTTGTGTTAGGTACGTCTCTTCATCTTCTACCGCTCATCTGTAGTCGGGTCAGGGAGGCAACAGGTCCAGGAGACGCGGGGCTTCCTACAAGTGTCCAGATAATCTCTAAATGGAGGCGACCATGAGACATCCTGATCAGATGAACCACCTCAACGGACTTCTTTAGATGCAGACGAGCAGCAGCTCTCCTCCGAGTTCCCCCAAGATGACAGAGCGCCTCATCCTATCGCTAAGGCTCTGAGTTACAACCACACAGCACAATATCTGTAAAACTGAACCAATAATAATTGAATATATTTTTTGTTTTGTAAAGTCGGTTGGCTCTGATGACCTATGAACCGAGTTATCTCCAAAGGTTAGTCAGTCATGGATCACTGTCGGGAGATGGAACCAAGTATAGGGAGCACAAAGTAAAATAGCAACTGATTTGTTAATAATCATAAAGCAAAAGGCTGACAGAGAACCAGGAGGAGGACGGAGATGTCTGGCAGGTTGCCAAGAGCCATGAGCCGACGGTGAAATTGTGATCAGACGTTTAAAAAGAAGGGAAGGGAAAGAAAGCACCTATTGTTAGATAGGAGCAGGTGTGAGTGATGACTAACAGGTGAGACTGAAAACAAACACAACTGAATCCAAAGGACCAAAATGAAACAAAAGGAGAGCACGGAGAAGCACAGAACAGTGATTACTTCCTGGCAATGGCAGCTCCTGAAATGTCCACCGGGGGGGCTATTTCTCCAAAATGAAAAAAAAAATTTTTTTTCCCCAAGTTCAAATAGTTTTTTTTAAATCAAATGCAGATTAATACAAGGTCAACAGAACAATTAAATGCTCAGGATGAGAAGAACCAATTTGATTTGCAGGTCGCTTTTGTAAATGAGCCCACGAGGCTCAATAAGATTTACCTGACTAAATAAAGGTTGAATGCATGAATGACTCACTAAAACAACAAAGAACAAACAAAAAAATATATAAATAAATAAATTATGTATAAATTATAGAAAGGAAAATAAGTGAGATTAAAACATTTCTGCATTTCTACTTGCAAGAGGCTTTGTTTTCATTCTCCAGATCAATACAGTGTTAAGAAATAGTAAAACACCACCAGTGACATTTAGTATATAAAATTATTAATGTTTGATCATTTTTATAAGCAAATTAAAATAAATGTAGCCATCAGAGTCTAGTAAAACACCACCAGTGACATTTAGTATATAAAATTATTAATGTTTGATCATTTTTTATAAGCAAATTAAAATAAATGTAGCCATCAGAGTCCAGTAAAACACCACCAGTGACATTTAGTATATAAAAGTATTAATGTTTGATCATTTTTATAAGCAAATTGAAATAATGTAAATGTAGCCATCAGAGTCCAATACAATAAAACCTGGAGGCTAGCACTAGCATGCTAGCTCCAAAAACAAACTCACCAGTTGCCACTTTTAGAATAAACAGTCAGCTGAAGGCTTTTTTTTACAAAAAGATACTTCTGAGTTGAAATACATATCAGTCAGAAATGGCAAATAGGCATTAGATAAAGGACTTTCAATGATTTAAAACCTACCTGAGCCACCTGCTTGAGTCACTGACTGCACGGCACATTTCTCAGACAAAAACAAACAGGAAGCACATGATCGGTAGATAGAGCTCATGTTGGACGTGTCCAGGGCGGTGAAAACTGTGCCCAGCATCTTCCCATTGTTTTGTAACGTCGTGGAATAACTGCGCATGCGTCATTATTAATGAGAGTCTATGGATAAGATTCATGCACCCACAGGACAGGAAATACGTCACCAATCAGAAAAGTTTTTTTGAAACAAACAATATAACTCATCATTACTCATAAAATATTTATCCTACACAACTAAAAACATATATGCATATATTTTGAAATATTTTTATTTTATTATTTCATTTTTATTTAAAAAAATTAAGCCTTCAACGTAAAATAAGGGGCAGCCGTGGCACAGTGGTTGTGTCAGTCGACCCCCGATCAGAAGGTTGGAGGTTTGATTCCCGTGTTCCCACACCATGTGTCGTTGTGTCCCTGGGCAAGACACTTAACCCCGAGTTGCTCCCGGTAGGACTGGCTGGCGCCTTGCATGGCAGACTACCGCTACCAGTGTATGAATGTGTGGATGAATGGGTGGATAGCTGGTACTGTGAAGCGCTTTGGGGCCCCTCATAGGGGGCTGGAAAGCGCTATATAAGTAAGCTTCATTTACCATTTACCAAAATGGTGAATAGCTCCAGAAGTTCCATTGGGGCGGCACCCTAGCGCCCCCTATTGGCCGGCTGCCCCTGCTTCCTGGAAGTTTAAATACAATCTGTTCAGTGGTTCAGACATCACAATATATTTTGCTAATAGACAGAAAACTTCAAACAGTGCTCGTCCATGACAAGAAATGCAAGCCATTTGATTTATACGTTTTAATTTAACTTTGATGTAACTTTAAAAAAATAATTTACTACAAAGTACTTGGTGGAAATACTTTTTTCTTACTCCTCCCTGCAAATGTGTGTGTGCACCGTCAGCTGTTCAAGGAGTTGTAAGCTTGTGCAAAGCTCGGTACATAATGTTCTGCAGGCAGAATCTCTGGGTGACAGGTATTAATCAGAGCCTTCTGACTGCAGTGCTGGCACGCTGGGCGTGGAACAGACCACAGAACGTCTCTGTTCTCTGTGCCAGCACAGACATGAAGGTGCTGAAGTACACATCTAATCCCTTAGAGAACGTGTGACATGTTCTATTATTAGTATTAGATTAAGTCAAAAGTTACGTTATCTAACTATAAGGCTATATTGTTGCCCGTCAGGCAAGGCCTTTTCTGTCATATCAGGAAACTTATTTGTCTTGTGTTAACTAATAAACACTGAACGTTTTAAAAACTGGTGCACACCATGATTCATTACCAGGACACTCCAACACAAGAACAGCCTGTTGTTGGTTCACAGTCTGTTCCTTTACATTGAAACAAAGTTGCAATCTTTTCAGAACCACACTGATGTATTACTGAAACTTTCTGTGTCTCTAACGACAGTCGAGCGTTTGCTTTTGCAACAATCCTTCTTTACACTCTGATGCAAATGATGATAACTTTTAATTGTTGCCAAGACGGAGCAATTATATTATTGCCTGTGTGTATTTGTGTCTGTCAGCAACCATCATATCTCATGACCACTAAACGCATTTCAGTGAAACTTTCAGGAAATCCCAAGTGGGGATGACACGTTTAATTTCTTATTTAAAAAAAAATCAGTTCTGCTCTCTGATTGGATGGATTGGATTGCAGTGGTCGGATGCATCACAAATAACGATGAGTCCAGCTGCAGGCAGGAGGTGGAACACCTGGAGAGCTGGTGCAAAGAGAATAACCTTCATATCAACGTGAAGAAGACAAAGGAGATGCTTGTGGACTTCAGAAGGAACAAACACACCTATACCCCCTGAAGTTAAGCTTCTACCCTGAGGCTGTTAGACTCATGAATCTCTAACCAGAATAATCACTGTGAAATATCACATCATGTTGCTGCTGATCTGTTTCATGTTGCTGCTGATCTGTTTCATGTTGCTGCTGATCTGTTTAATGTTGCTGTGTTCATTCTTGCTCATCTGCTCACACAGACTCATGTTCGTGCTGCTGTTCAAAGTAAGGTTTTTATGCTATTAGTGCCTATTGTATTTTTAGTTGATGTTTTTCTTAGTTCAAATCTCAGATATTACTGTTTTTCTTTTACTTTTTATTGTTGGATGTAACTGGGACCCTGTGTACATAATCTCGTTTCACCACATGTGGTGCAAATGACAATAAAGATTCTCTGACTCTTTTCAAGGTCTCTTAAAGGGAGACAATACAAAGTACTTCACTTTGGCAGTAAGTCTTATGGCTGGGGCAAAGCTCCACGCTCGAGCGAGCGCCGCGCCACGCACGTGTGCTGTGCGTGGGGGGACAGCCTACTGATTTGATTGACAGGTCGGGTCTGAGAAGAATGTCGGGTCTGAGAAGAAAAGGCAGAGGGCTGTGCAGCTTTGTTCTGTGTTTATATGTTAATAAAAAAGTCCTAAAAATTAAAATTAAAACAGGGAGCGCTGGTCCTTCAACCCACACAGCAGACAAGCACACCAGGAAATGTTTAGAACCTGCGCATCCACGTTGGACATGAGTTTAGTTCACTCGTGACAAGTTCATTCATTCCTCCTCATCGGAGGAGGAAGTGAATGGTGACCGCTTCAAGCGATTACTTGACTTTAGGCAAAAAAACAAAAGAAAAGGCCCGATCAGCGATAAAGAAGAGGAATTTAATTCATTTGTGTGTCATACAAAACAGTCCGCCACCAGGGCAGTTTATTGTGAGACACCGCGCGCGCGTGAGCGGTCGTAAAATTTGAGCTTGGCGCGTTCGCGCGAGCGTTCAAAGGTTTGTGCAAGCGGAGCTCGCACAGCGTGGCGCCGCGTGGCCTCGCGCTAGCGCGGAGCTATGCCTCGCCCTTGAGGCCCTGTTTACACGGACACAGTGGGGGGAAACGGAGGTTTGGAGTATGTTAAAAGAGGGAAAAGTTTTGCGTTGACACGAGCGAATTCTGTGGATATGACTCCCCCCCGCCCTCATTAATTCACTGTAGTTACCATGCCGGGCCATTAGATGGTGCTGTGAATTTTTGAAACTTCACTAATGTGCATGCGTGCTGCCTCGTCTGTTTTCCTCTCTGGCTAAAAGTTCAGCTAACTACAAGTTGTTGTCAACAAGTTAAAGCTGGAATTTGGATAAGAGTCGACAGATTTGACACCAAGTGGGACCGCTTCATCTAACAAGCTCCACACCAGTCGCTGAGCGGACCAGAACCGAGTGACGATGTCGGACTTTAGTCCGTGAGAATCAGCTGATTTACAGCAGCGCTACAAGGTAAACAATGTTCTTAATAATGTTTCCTTGTGTTTACTTCGATCACAGAACAACCAACTGAGGTTTTATTTTATTTTTTCTTTCCTGCGAGGTCTATAAGCTCTCGTTCCACGAAGCGGACCGGTTCGGATGTGGGTCCAGTGTCCACCAGGATGAAAACAGCAGAGTCCAGTTCATAACAGTTCGGTTAACGTGTTTTTAAAAGTGTTCAATTTAATTCTCAGTGTTTGTGATATACAGTTTGTGGTGTTGAATAATTAATTAATTAAAAATCAACCTGGTGTCTTCATTTTCAACATGCAGCATGTTAGGCATGACGTAACGAGTCCAGATAGCTCCGTTTAGCTAAGATAAATTTATATATCTCCCACGCTAACATAAATACTGTTTATTATTGTTAAACTGTTATTATATAGCACATTTAGTATGTTATAGTGCAGCGTGACACGTGAAATATCTGCCTGCCTCGTTCAATAAACAGCAACATAAGAACTGGATCCAGCTGTGTCTCTTCCAACACAGATGCAGGTAATTCAGGTGTAGATTAATTAAATATGAGACTCAAAATATATTCCATCAGTTGTAGTTCAGAAAGTGGTGCGTGTCCAGTCCACCGCCATGGTTAAAAATGCCGGCTGTCCGCGCGTGCGTACTGCACGCATGTAGGCCAAACAAAAGCTCAGCGGGAGATGTTTATGTTATCAACAGGGGGTCAGCGAAAAAGATCCACCCTGAGCCGTGGGTTCAGAAACCATAGATATATATATATACACTAGATAAGCTGAGGCGGAGTCTCCGGCGTCGTCAAGCGGCGGCCATCTTGCTACAGACAGCAACATTAGCTGAAGCTGTGGAAACCGTATGGAGGTGAGGGATTGAAAACAAAAATACGCTTAACTCGCTGTAATCTTGACGGATTTACAAACGGTTTATTTAAAAAAAAACGTTATTAACGTGGCTATGATTTTTTGGTAATCAGACAGCAGTTTCGTCTTTTTTAAAACGATTTATTCATGTTTCATATTTATAGTTGGGTGTCACACTCATCGAGAATCGAGAATTTTAATTCTGTTTTTATTACACCAATGACTATTTTATAACAAAATAATCTTTTGTCTAAATGACTGTCTTGATCATGACTGTATTTATTAGCAGACTATTAACCAGAGCCTTTGATTAAGGGCTAGCTAGTATTCCAAACATTTCCCCAGCATTCTTAGATCACTAGGAGCTCTTTGTTTTTAACTGAACTAAAGCTGCACATGATTTCCAAGCGGTTTGGTATGTTCAAAACTAATTACTGCTTTGTGTTTTACAGAAATACTCTTTGACAAGATGCCTGACTTTTGTGCAGCCTATGGATGCTCCAATAGACGTAACATCAAAACAAGAAACTGTAATGATTTCAAAAGGGTAACCCAGTTGGTAACGAGACCCAGAACGACACAAGACAAAAAAGGTGCAAAAGTAACAGTGTTTATTATTTACAGTGGGAATATCTATTTACAAATGTACAAGGGTCCTCTGGATTTCCTGGAAGATGAAAAGAGGACAGTCAGATGGGTTTGATCAGAAAGTTCTTCCATGGGTAATTGCTTTCGTTTGTTTATTGTTTCCTTACGGATGAAAAGAGGAGGATGTTCCAGAGTGTCCTAAAGTCCTTGAGATGGAGTCCCAAAGGGCGAGCGAGGCAGGCAAGTGGCTGGAGGGCAAAGCACGAACGAGCAGAGAGCTGGAACCAGGAGAATCCGAGGGCTGAGAACAAAACAAGCACAGGGTAAGTTTCTTTCAAATGTATTCACAAACTGGCTAGAAGCATAAATACCGTGTGGCATAAAATGCTTCAGCGAAGAGCAGAACTCGACTGCAGCCTTAAGTAGAGGTGGAACTCGTCAGGTGGATGACCGTCAGCTGTGGATGATTGGCGGCCATCTTGGGCTGCAGCAGGTGCCACTCTTACAGTACCCCCCCTCAAGGGGCGCCTCCAGGAGCCCCGACGCGCTTCTCTGGGTGAGCCCTGAAGAAGGCGGTGATCAGACTGGGGTCCAGGATAAAAGAGCGAGGGATCCACGACCGTTCCTCAGGACCGTAACCCTCCCAGTCCACAAGATACTGGAAACCTCTCCCACGACGGCGCACATCCAGAATGGCACGAACGGTGAAGGCTGGATGGTTGTCGATGAGACGAGGAGGCGGCGGAAGGTCGGCAGGCGGACACAAAGGACTCACGGAAACGGGCTTGACCTGGGACACGTGAAACGTCGGATGAACCCTCATGGAAGCTGGCAGCCGAAGACGAACCGCAGCGGGGTTGATGACCCGGACGACAGGGAAAGGCCCGATGAAACGAGGTGCCAACTTTCTTGGGGTGTCCTTCAGGGCGATGTTCCTAGTGGAGAGCCAAACCCTCTGACCCACCTGATAGGAGGGCGCAGTAGATCGGTGGCGGTCCGCAAACCTCTTATTCTGGGCGGCCGTGCGGAGGAGTGCCGCCTTAGCCTGGCGCCAGATACGCCGACATCGTCTGAAATGGTGCTGCACTGACGGCACAGCTATGTCCGACTCCTGGCTGGGGAACAAAGGAGGCAAATATCCCAGCGACGCTTCAAAAGGAGTCATACCTGTGGCTGCAGACGTATGGGCGTTGTGAGCGTACTCCACCCAGACCAGATGTCGACTCCAGGCAGAGGGATTGCCCTCAACGAGACATTGAAGGGTGGCTTCAAGCTCCTGGTTGCACCGTTCAGCCTGACCGTTGGACTGCGGGTGGTAGCCGGAGGTGAGACTGGTCGACGCCCCCAAGGCACTACAAAAACTGCGCCACACCTGAGAGACGAACTGGGGACCCCTATCCGACACCACGTCAGAAGGGACACCGTGTATACGAAAAACGTGCTGTACCAGGAGATGAGCTGTCTCCATTGCAGAAGGCAACTTGGGAAGAGGTACAAAATGGGCTGCTTTAGAAAACCTGTCAATGATTGTGAGAATGGTGGTGTTACCCTCAGAAGGAGGCAGGCCGGTGACGAAATCAAGAGCGATGTGGGACCATGGGCGGCTGGGTGTGGGCAATGGCCGAAGAAGACCTGCAGGGGGTTGGGTACCGGTCTTGTTTCTGGCACATGTGGGACAAGCTGCAACAAAGTCTTTAACATCTTGGGATAAAGTGGGCCACCAGAAATGAGTCTTGGTTAATGATAACATACGTGTAATACCTGGGTGACAAGAGAGCTTGTTCGTATGCACCCATTCAAGTACTTTGGACCTCATGGCGGTGGGAACGAAGAGCGTGCCAGGAGGTCCTGTGCCAGGGTCTGGTTCCAAACGATGGGCATCACGAACCTCCTGGGCAATGGGCCAGGTGAGTGCCCCAATGATGCAAGCCGGGGGTAAGATGTTCTCTTCAACTTCTGGAGCATCTGGAGGAGAGAACTGACGAGACAAAGCATCGGGTTTAACATTTTTAGAACCCGGACGGAAAGTCAATGTGTAATTGAATCTGTTGAAAAACAGTGACCAGCGTGCCTGCCGGGGATTTAGACGTTTAGCGTCTCTGAGGTAAGTGAGGTTCTTATGGTCAGTCCAAATAAGAAAAGGCAGCTCAGTGCCCTCAAGCCAGTGACGCCATTCCTCTAGTGCTAGTTTAACAGCAAGTAGTTCTCTGTTGCCCACGTCATAATTCCGTTCAGCTGGGGACAGACGGCGAGAGAAAAATGCACATGGGTGCACTCTGCTGTCCAAAGGTGATCTCTGTGATAAAACTGCTCCTACCCCAGTGTCTGAAGCGTCTACCTCAAGGATGAACTGACGAGTGCTGTCTGGATGACAGAGGATGGGAGTGGAAGAAAAAAGCTGTTTTAGCTTACCGAAAGCAGAGTTGGCTTCCGGGGTCCATCTGAAATTTCTGTTGATGGATGTTAGTTGTGATAGAGGCGCTGCGATGCGACTGTAGTCCTTGATAAAACGTCTGTAGAAGTTTGCAAAACCCAAGAACCGTTGAAGTTGTTTCCTGGTCTCAGGGACCGGCCACTCCACCACTGCCTTAGTCTTTTCCGGGTCTGCCCTGTAGTGTCCTTCTCCAAAAATAAAACCCAAAAATGCAACAGAAGAAGTGTGAAATGAACATTTTTCACCTTTTACGAAAAGTTGGTTCTCATACAGTCTTTGGAGCACCGTCCGGACATGCGTGACATGTTCATTCTCATTCCTGGAATAAATGAGAATATCGTCCAAGTAAACAAACACAAAATCACCAATAAAGTCTCTCAAAACATCATTTACCAGTGCTTGAAATACTGCAGGGGCATTAGTGAGGCCAAAAGGCATGACAAGATACTCAAAGTGTCCCAGGGGCGTCTTAAAAGCTGTCTTCCATTCATCACCCTCTCTGATACGGACAAGGTGATAGGCATTACGTAGGTCCAATTTGGAGAAGATTGTGGCTGGTTGCAATTGCTCATGGACTGAGTCAAGTAGTGGTAAGGGATATTTGTTCTTTACGGTAATACTGTTCAAACCCCGATAGTCAATACAAGGGCGTAGAGTCTTGTCTTTCTTAGCAACAAAAAAAAACCTGCCCCTAGTGGAGAAGTAGATGGACGGATGATACCTGAATCCAAAGACTCCTCGATGTAGGCTTTCATGGATCCACGTTCAGGACCCGAGAGGTGATACAAACGGCTAGATGGCAGAGGAGCTCCAGGAAGAAGGTCGATGGCACAGTCATAGGGACGATGGGGAGGAAGAGAGAGAGTTCAGAAATGTACCTTGGAGCGCCCTGTCGTTCCACTCCGTTTGAGCTGCGAGAATGCGGAAATCCAGAGCGTGTTCGGAGACGGGTCGTCTGCCCTGATGTAAACCCAACAAACGCTTCTCTGCGTTGGGTTGTTGCAACGGCCGGTCGAAAATCCTGCGGAACTCGTTCAGAAACTGGTCGAACGACACAAAGTCCAAATCATGGTTGTGGAGGTAAGAAGATGCCCACTGGAGGGCTTTACCTGAAAGCTGACTGTTCAGATAAGTTATCTTAGCGATGTCCGTGGAATAAAGTTGAGGAGCTCCTTTGAAGGCGAGTTTGCACTGTAGGAGGAAGCCTTCACACAACGCTGGGTCTCCTGAGAAGAGTTCAGATGGTTTAACCAGTAACTGTTGAGGAGAATGAGAGTTATTGCTTGAACTGGTGCTGGGCGAGTTTGAGTCTGAGGTGGCAGCAGGAGCTGTGGGAGGAGAAATAGCAAGTTTCTTCTGTATTGTGTTAACCATACCTCCGAGTACTAGCATGTCAGTTTGGGTCTTATGTTGTTGACTTAATATTTGTTTTAGCATCCCCTCTACTGAAGTTTGGCCTGTGGCCTGCGAGGAGGAAGCTTGTGCGTTCATGGTCTCGTTCTGGGTTTTGTTTTGGCTGAAGCATTAACTGTTATGATTTCAAAAGGGTAACCCAGTTGGTAACGAGACCCAGAACGACACAAGACAAAAAAGGTGCAAAAGTAACAGTGTTTATTATTTACAGTGGGAATATCTATTTACAAATGTACAAGGGTCCTCTGGATTTCCTGGAAGATGAAAAGAGGACAGTCAGATGGGTTTGATCAGAAAGTTCTTCCATGGGTAATTGCTTTCGTTTGTTTATTGTTTCCTTACGGATGAAAAGAGGAGGATGTTCCAGAGTGTCCTAAAGTCCTTGAGATGGAGTCCCAAAGGGCGAGCGAGGCAGGCAAGTGGCTGGAGGGCAAAGCACGAACGAGCAGAGAGCTGGAACCAGGAGAATCCGAGGGCTGAGAACAAAACAAGCACAGGGTAAGTTTCTTTCAAATGTATTCACAAACTGGCTAGAAGCATAAATACCGTGTGGCATAAAATGCTTCAGCGAAGAGCAGAACTCGACTGCAGCCTTAAGTAGAGGTGGAACTCGTCAGGTGGATGACCGTCAGCTATGGATGATTGGCGGCCATCTTGGGCTGCAGCAGGTGCCACTCTTACAGAAACCATGGGATCACATTTCACCAGTAAGACTCTGTAACAGTATTATTACTTTAATTAGAATAATCAGTTATATTTTGGATCAGTGCACATTACAGGTCATGCTACACATGAAAAGTGGGACTATGTGAGATAATATTATTGACATAATATTATACATAATATATATTTACATAATAATGACATAATATATATTTACAGCACTTTGGTTGACCTTGTTGTTGTTTTAAGTGCTCTATAAATAAAATGGTATGGTATAAGGCTTGTAAAAGTATCTTTATATAAATTATGATTCAGTGTTTCTTTTTGATACCATTTTTAATAGCTGTTTTATTGTACCAAAAGTAAATGCAAGCACACCAAAAGTATGATATATGTGTATACCGGGTACTTGTCATTACTATAATTCAAAGGTAAAGAAAGGAAGTGTGGAAAATAATGACCAGCTTCTTCATGTTTTTAAGGTTTCCCAAAACCAGAGAGAGGAGGCGGCAGTGGGAAGTTGCCCTGAGAAGAGAGGGTTTTGTTGCCCTGGACAGGACACTGCTCTGCAGTGATCACTTCATGTCTGAGGACTTTGATTGGACAGGGCAGACTGTCAGATTAAAAGATGGTGTTGTTCCAACACTTTTCAATTTTCCATCTCATCTTCAAAGGGTATTCAAAGATTCCATACGATCACAGCCCATCAAACAACTAAAGATCCTCTACATTGTGCGGAAGAGGATAGGTACAGAGGATGTGTTTTGGCTTGGGGAGCACAACAGTGACACACAATATGGCATTGATAGTCACCACCATATGCTGCTCTCTTTAGTTGTGTCATTGTTTTTCAAGCTAAGGCTACATCACTTGGCAAAAATCAATAATTTGCATTTATAGAGTGGCAACATGAGAAAGAAGCTCACCAAGGAAGTCCTTTTTAAAGGGCATTAGCTCCAAAAAGAGATGTGAGCTTAAAAGTCAGGACTTGGACTTGAGTCACTTCAAATAAGACAACTTGTGAGTATGGAAGAAATGCAGTCTCCTTTGAATCAGCATAACCAGGTTAATTAGTAACAAAGTTAGTTTACAATTATTTTTAACCTTTACTATTTCTGGTCCACCATCCGGCGTCTCAGGGGGGGAAAGCGGTACGCGACCAACACCATTTATGGTGGGGATGGCGTGCTGTTGACCTCAACTCGGGATGTTGTGAGTCGGTGGGCGGAATACTTCGAAGACCTCCTCAATCCTACTGGCACGTCTTCCACTGAGGAAGCGGAGCCTGGGGACTTTGGGTCGGGCTCTCCAATCTCTGGAGCTGAGGTCACCGAGGTGGTTAAAAAGCTCCGCGGTGGCAGGGCTCCAGGGGTGGATGAGATTCGCCCTGAGTTCCTTAGGGCTCTGGATGTTGTGGGGTTGTGTTGGCTTACGCGACTCTGCAATATCGCGTGGACATCGGGGGCAGTTCCCTTGGATTGGCAGACTGGGGTGGTGGTTCCCCTATTCAAAAAGGGGGACCGTAGGGTGTGTTCCAACTATAGGGGGATCACACTCTTAAGCCTCCCTGGTAAGGTCTATTCAGGGGTTCTGGAGAGGAGGGTCCGTCGGATAGTCGAACCTCGGATTCAGGAGGAGCAGTGTGGTTTTCGTGCTGGTCGTGGAACACTGGACCAGCTCTACACCCTCAGCAGGGTCCTGGAGGGCGCGTGGGAGTTTGCCCAACCAGTTTACATGTGCTTTGTGGACTTGGAAAAGGCATTCGACCGCGTCCCTCGGGGGGTTCTGTGGGGGGTACTCCGGGAGTATGGGGTACCAGGCCCATTGATATGGGCTGTTAGGTCCCTGTACGACCGGTGTCAGAGCTTGGTCCGCATTGCCGGCAGTAAGTCAGGCTCGTTTCCAGTGAGAGTTGGACTCCGCCAAGGTTGCCCTTTGTCACCGATTCTGTTCATAACTTTTATGGACAGAATTTCTAGGCGCAGCCAAGGTGTTGAGAGGATCCGTTTTGGTGGCCTTAGAATCGCTTCTCTGTTTTTTGCAGATGATATGGTCCTATTGGCTTCATCAGATCGTGATCTACAGCTTTCGCTGGAGCGGTTTGCAGCCGAGTGTGATGCGGCCGGGATGAGGATCAGTTCCTCCAAATCCGAGGCCATGGTCTTGAGCCGGAAAAGGGTAGCATGCCCTCTCCGGGTCGGGGAGGAGGTCCTGCCCCAAGTGGAGGAGTTTAAGTATCTCGGGGTCTTGTTCACGAATGAGGGAAAA
>JBBPBX010044372.1:15951-27490 GCA_038048925.1 Garcialebias charrua | reverse complement strand
AGAGATAAACACTTAGAATGTCATCAATATGTAAGGGATATAATACTTGTCAGTTTGCTGACCAGTACAATATTCCTAAAGAAGTTGGAGCAGATTTGATCTGACCCAAATTCATTTGCGAGTTCTCCCTTTTTCAGGATTAAATTATTTAACTGTGACTAGACAAAATGTAATTTCACGAGAGACGTCAACTTATGTTGATCCACCAAAGATGAACCTTTTATTGAGACAATCATAAAAGTACATTACACATTTGTATCGAGATTAGCTCTGATTTAATAACTATTGTAGACAAGAATTCAAATTGAAAACAGACAAGTTATGTTTAACTCCTTGTTGGCACATTTACTTAAAAGTTTAATGGTTTAAGAAAATAAGAATAAGGAGGAAGGATTAGAATGAAAGCTAAGTTAACAGAAGTTAATTATTTTGAAATGCGACAGGGTGACACTTGTCCCAACCAAGTCCAGCTGGACTCCTCGCACGTTCAGCATACAA
Source organism: Garcialebias charrua (assembly GCA_038048925.1). Lineage (NCBI taxonomy): Eukaryota > Metazoa > Chordata > Actinopteri > Cyprinodontiformes > Rivulidae > Garcialebias > Garcialebias charrua. Next base: position 26,992 of record JBBPBX010044372.1, on the reverse strand, counting down.
TCTACGACTCTACCTGGTGACGACACGTCTCTTGGAGATGAGAGCTGAGAAGTTGTGGACATTAACGGACTGTGTTGTCCAGTACTGTGTTGTCCAGTAGACGTCCAGTTGAAACTTCTCACGCGTGTATGGCTGATTCAACGATACGAGCAAGAGCGCCTTTCCCGGCAGGAACAAAGCCAACGTCCTGGCTGGTTTCAAAATAAAACTTTCAGAAAAACAAATTCTTTCAAACAGAAATGAGTGAGTTACAGCGATGCTCTGCTGTAACTCTGGCGGAGAATCGTAGGTCTAATTGACAAAATGACCACAACGTTCAACCATTTTCCAGAGGCGAACAGAGTTGTTCAGATCAGTTCTCTCTTTCACACTAACCAGTTTACAGGAAGTGTCCCTTTAAGAAAGGGGTGTGACTTAGTCAAATACTTCCTGCTCATTGGTTGTTTTAGAAAGTAAAGGAGGGGTTTTTCAGTTCCCATAGTGGAAGATCTCTGAAGGACACTAGGAAAACTGTTTAGAGAACCGGCCAGATGGACTGGTTCGTACAGAGAATGTTATGGCTAACTTACAGACAAAGCAGAGAAGGAAGTTAACAGTTTTACCCTGACTTGTACCTTAGATTCAAAGCACACTTGTACTGCATACTAAACCAGCAGAAGGGTCAAACTCATGCAAGTAACGGATCATCATTAAATGACAAAAATATACAGTACTGTTGATCAATTCTGAATTAACACAAATTAAAAGGAAGTCTTTCTGATTGATTTGTGTTTCTTAATTCAAAACAATTGTAACAAAATAGTGTCCACTTGTCTCCTTCAGAGCTCGAGAAAAGTGTAACACTGAGTTTCAGAGAGATGTGAAGAGGTTTAAATCCAATAACGGACATGAGAGTGCTGTATTACTACAATATCACAATATATTGAGCAGTTCACCTCGATAACGATAAATGGACGATAACTGCAACCCCCACTCCTGAAAATAATGTGATAGGTCGGAAAAATAATTCACAGCCACTTATATTGATGGCATAATTCTCGTTTTATTGCCACTTGAACTCTGTACATACCTGAAATCACAGTTGTGGAAAAATATTTCTGTGATGGCAGGCAGACCATATCTCCGGTCAATGGTTTTCATAAGATGTATGAAGCCCTTGCATTCCACTATAGCAATAAGAGCCACATCTTTAGCTCTATGGTAGCCGATAGCATTTGTTATCTCCAGCCATCTTTTGCCGTTCGCTCATATTGTTGAGAGCCTGCAAACGCTTGAGCTATTGACTGCTGCCTGGTGGTAGGATAACTTTTTTCTGGTCCTCGCTTTGAGCTTTAGGCTTTTTTAAGTTCTTCCCATTGGACCTCTTTCTCCTGGACCAGTTTTTAAATACCAACATAGGCAAAATGATGTTGATCATTGTACCGGTAATAAATTTCGGTGTCTGTTAATTTTCGGTATATTGCCCAGCCTTCGTTTGTCCTCCAACAGAATAGGTTTTCTTTGCTAATTTGAAAGAATAGAAATCTCAACCAAAGCGTAATTATTTTATCTTTGGCACTTCTGGTAGAAACATCGGCCATAGCTGCACTCATTTCTAAAGACCAGCATCGGCCATTGAAAACCTATTCTTGGTCGTCCTCCACGTATGACTTTCAATCAAATGCAGTTAAAAAAACATAACTATTTGCATTTATGGTAAAACAACTTGTTAGTTAGTCAGAAAAGGTGAATAATTGTTTGAAGAATGAGCCGGAAAGAGAAGTGAAGAGGCATTAAGCCTGGTTTATGGTTGACACGTCGCATAGGGCGCGAGGGTGCGCGAGCCAAAAGTGACGCAATACCACCGTCCCCGCCCCTGCGCGTAGGCTCCGCGCGTCGGTTTGGAGCATGTCGTGCACCTCTGATTTTTTGAAACTCCGCAAGGCTAGTGCCGTGGGCGCTACTTTGATTGACAGGTCGGGTGGGGACCTCACCCGACAACCTTCATGCCAGAGCCTGCAGCTGTCTGCGCCGCTGTGGTCGTGGAGACGGGGTCGCAACGCATGGAGGAATGTTTTGTATATGACAAAAATGTATTAAATTCCCCTTCTTCATCTGGACTTTTCTTTTTTTTCTTTTTTGACAAAAGTCACGTGATCGCTTCCTCCTCCGCAAGACACAATAACTGTTGTTCTATTATGATTTGCTCTAATAAAGACAACAGTTCAGCACGCGAATGGAAAGCCATTTTTTGTTGTTGTGTGTGATTTCAACAGTGGTGGGCAACGCTAATTAAAAAATTAGTTCCACAATTTCTAAAACGCTTATTAATTTTTTTAGGTCCACAATTTCAAAAGCACAAATGTCTTATGAAAATTAGGGGAAGCTAATCTAATCCGCTATTTATATATTTCTATATTATATATATATATATATATATATATATATATATATATATATATATATATATATATATTATATATATATATATATATTTATATATAGCCGGCAGCGTTATCAATATTTGCACTACACTGCCAACTGAAAAGTAACAAAAATGATCCTAAAAGGATGAAATTACAAAAATCAAAGGATTTATTTAATACTTTACGTACATATATTCTATTCGGCCACGAAATTAACAAAAAATAGAATGATCTCTTAATCCCTAAAACCACTTTTAAATCTCAAATACACGGGTGTGTCGCCACCGCATTTATACATAAAAGTAACCCAAATACATAAAAATAACGACTCGCCGTCGAATGGTCGACACAAAACACACAATAAAATCATCCGGCCACGTTAATTTGGCTTGAAACAGCAGGGTTCTCTGCGGATTTATCCATTAGTAACCCAGCAACCAACCAGCTAGCCACAGAGTTAGCGTCTATAGGTAGTCAACAGATTTAATGAAAAGTAACTAAAATACATAAAAATAACGACTCACCGTCGAATGGTCGACACAAAACACACAATAAAATCATCCGGCCACGTTAATTTGGCTTGAAACAGCAGGGTTCTCTGCGGATTTATCCATTAGTAACCCAGCAACCAACCAGCTAGCCACAGAGTTAGCGTCTATAGGTAGTCAACAGATTTAATGAAAAGTAACTAAAATACATAAAAATAACGACTCACCGTCGAATGGTCGACACAAAACACTCAATAAAATCCTCCGGCCACGTTAATTTGGCTTGAAACAGCGGGGTTCTCTGCGGATTTATCCAAGTACCCAGCAGCACAAACAGCTAGCCACAGAATTAGCCCCTGAGTTCACCTCTGACCCGGAAGATGTCAAGATGGAATAGTCCATTTTTAGTAGGGGGATAAAGAAATCGACCGTTTTTTTATTGCGTATTTAATGATCGTTTTCATCGTAACTATAATTATTTTTATGTTAAATGTACATTAACAAGCAGGATCAATGTTAGGGATTTAGGTGACTGGCCGGGGCGCGGCGGGGCCGGGGCCCCATGCTGATGGGATCCCCAGGCAACGGCATCATTTACCTACATGGTAGATCCGAGTCTGTTCTCCGCTCTGCCCCCCCTCCCCCCTCCAACCCTTCCTCCTCTCTGCTCTTTATGGTGGGGAAAAAGGTAAAACAAGCAGCATAAGAGCTTGTAAATAAGTTTATTGGTTTTTACTGATAGATAATTAGTTATTAGCGGTACTGCATTTTAAATAAAAATAGCACAAATCTGCTTATGAATTATAAAAGTTAGTCAATCCACAAAAACGCTGACAAAAAGTTTAGGTCCACTGTAAGCGGATTAGCGCTTTAGCGCTCCCTAGCGGTCTGGCGCCCACCTTTGGATTTCAAACAGTTCTTCTTCTACGGTAGATTTCTTCTTCTTAACATATGCACAGGTTTAGGGTACTGCCACCTGCTGGTCAGTAAAAGAACAGCACTTTGCCATGCGCCACCGTGCGCCACTGTAAACGCATCAAGCCGCACGGGCGGACCGAAGCACGACTATAACCGAGCCTTTAGAAGCCATCTTTATCTTAAGTTTTGTTAACAAAATAAAACCTACCTAACTACAAGGTTGTATAGATGGTATTCAGCAGTAAAGTATATATGATGGCATTTTGATGCATATGTTAGTCTTATTTGTAGATTTTGTGGGACATTTTCTCTCCTTTGCAATGGATAAATGCATTCAGTCTAGTCACGTGTAGGTTCTGTACTGTTCAGTTTGATCGTTTTGGTTCTGGTGCACTGCTCAGTGCTCCTAATATAAATTGTCATAACATTTTATAAATACAGAAAATGCTGTTAAGGTTTTGGTATTGAGCTCTACATTTTAGTTCTGCATGGCTTAATTGTATTCATTTATGTCATGGCTTTATGACAGTCATAACCACCAATGCATTGGACCACTTTATTTACTAAAGTCTATTTAATATCAAATCTCAGCAACACTGGAGCATAAATGTAAACAATAGAAATAGCAAGAACAATTAAATGTTTCATCCTCAGTGCTGCCTCCCCCACACCACCACTTTACTCCCTCCAGATAAATATGTCCTTGTTTCTTTTTTTTTACAGCCCAAAAATCACTTTTTCCTTCATCACTAGGGGTCTTTGCCATCACTCCCCACTCCAGCGTCTGACTCATTGCTTCCCTTCTTTCCTGGGTTTCCCATTTGGGCACCACTCGAGGTTTAAATGCAGGTCATCAAGAAGAGTTGACAACCTATTATGCTTGCATATATCTAAAACTGCCAGTTTATATCACTTTTTTTTTACACGTCATAAATGGATTATTTGTGGAACCATACTGTATATTGTTCTAGTAGTTGATGTGCTTTTATTGATATCAAAGTTTTGTGTTAAAATAGATTTATGGATTTTTATTTTTTTTTTACTTTGTGAGGCAACATATATTTTCTTACCACTTAGAATATTCATTTCATTAGCATTTTTATTTCATCGTGTAGGCGAGATAAAAAAAAATAAAAAACTTTTCATCACTTTTGTCTGTCCAGCAGATCTCACTTGTAAATGAGTCTTTGAGACTCAATGTGATTTATCTGTTTAAATAAAGGTTGAATGAAAAAAATAAATAAATACTGGTACTGGTAGTTTAATTTGCGGATGTACCCATTTCTGTTTGTCAGAACGGCAGATTTAGACATGTTAAAAAAAGTTGCCATTTTAAACTTATGCATCAATTAAAAAACATAAATAACTCGTAATTGTTTTTCTCTGTATCAAATTACAATCTCATGAACTATTTCTGAACTTGTTAGGAGTTAAAAGAATCATAAATCCAACAATTTGTGAGATGGTTCGTCCTTTTCTGCAGTCATAGCTACCATATTTTCCGCCTGATAGGTCGCACCCTTCTATAGGTCGCTTTTTCCAATTATTGGCAATAAATTGGAAAAATCCATAAACATGTCACCTTTATTTAAGTCGCATCTATTATGCGTCACCGCTACGCGACGCGTCAGCGCCTCATTTGCCCTGCTGAAAATGGCGGCCACAGAGCGAGCGAGCACGGAAGGACTTTTAACAAGATTAACACGGTAAAAACAATTATTTGTCTGCTGAAAATTATAGCAAACATGTGTCTTAGCTTAACCGTTCCTTAGTAAATTCACGTAATGGTCAAATCTACTGGATTTAAATTGTTTCGCTTTGACGTCTTCCAAACGGTCGTGCGCGCTATGAAAATAAATTATAAATGAATCTAATTTTAGCTCAAACAACTCCAACAGCTAACAGTTTATAAATGAACACCGAATAATTACTTTCTGTAAGTTTAAAGAAAATCCGCGGTGTGGTTTATGAGCTAATTACCGGTAGATAAATAGTAGCAGGAAAAAATACAAAGCTAGCCGCGACACGTTTATCTCAAATAACTCCAACAAAAAACAGTTTGTAAATGAACACCAAATAATTACTTTCTGTAAGTTCAAAGAAAATCAGCAGAGTGGTTTATGAGCTATTTGCTAAAATATACACGGAAAAAAACGAAGCTAGCCGCGACACATTTATGCCCATAAAACATCAAATTTAATCTCAAACATCTCATAAAGCTAATCAGTTGTAAATGTCCATACAGTGATTACTTTCTGCAAGTTTGATAAAAAAAATCTGTCCTGTGGTTCTTGACTTATCTTGGTAACAAACACCGCTAACACAACAGTACTTAGCTCCAGAGCAAGAGGCCGGGCAGCGACAGAGTAAGTCCGACCAGAGGAGGCTTTCTTCGGACACATGAGGCGGGAATGGTCTGTTGACTCTCTGGAAGTGTCAGAGCTCCAGAGCAGGAGGCCGGGCAGCGACAGTCAGTCCGACCAGAGGAGGCTGCTTTCGGACACATGAGGTGGGAAAGGTCGGTTGACTCTCTGGAAGTGTCAGAGCTCCAGAGCAGGAGGCCTGGCAGCGACAGAGTCAGTCTGACCAGAGGAGGCTGCTTTCGGACACGAGGTGGGAACGGTCGGTGTACCCTAGCGGACAAAAGTGGTACTGCACTATTTTTTGCCAAAATGAAAAACGGTCATATCTGAGTCAAAAATTTGTCTAAAAATATGGGGAAAAATCAATAAACAAGTCTCACCTCTCTATTAGTCGTAGGGCATGCAAATTAGGCAAAAAGGTGCGACTTATAGACCGGAAAATATGGTATGTCTGCCGGTCCACTCTGAAATGGATTGTTTACGTGCTTATCTTCTCAGATGATGCAGCATCTGGTAAATTTTAGCTCACAGAAAAATGTTGTGCAACTAATTCAGGATGTCTCTTCTCCAACTGGCTGATAAATTCAGTCTTTCCCCAAAGCTGGGAAACCAACACCCAAGTGCCAACGCACTCCAACTAAATAATTGCTGCCGGCTGTAAAGTTTATCTCTTCTACCAGCCATTTTAAGAGGTAAATGCACACCGAGTGTATCCTTATCAGTTTGTTAAATGATTAAAGCTGTCTGCACCTACTTTAAAGTAGAAAGGTCTGGGATGCCCCCGTAAGAATAGTAGTACTGCCTTTCACCATGTCTTCTATACACCAAGTTATTGTTACTGTAAATGCAAATGTACACAGTAATGTGATTTTTAGAATATTTTTCTTATCACCTTCAGTCACACCAACACAGCCATTCTGCTGATTTTTTTTTATTATGGTTTTAAAAAGTGTATTTATTCTTCAGTGAATTTCTAAAAAAAAATAATAATAATGATAATAAAGAGGTACAGTACTTTTTGATTAATTATTTTGCTTACAAAAAAAAACTTTCCAAATTTGATTTTCAGTAAAAACTAAAATGTTTTGTTGCTTCTCAATCAGCTTGAGTGACTGTTGTAATCTATAATCTGGGTGCAGATTTATTTTAACTTGAGAACTTAATAGATTACTGTACCTTCCTAACTAGCTTTTGTCTGATTCATAGGTAAATGACCATTAGTCTTCTGAATAAATATATGATCATTCAACAAGGTGGTGATCCCTAGCACACCAGCAAATACACAAGTAAAGAAAAGAATCAGTGTTGTTATGGGCCAGTCCAGACTAAACTTGAATACATTACCAAGTCTGACTTTATCTGGGAATTTATTTACCGTAAGTGGCGGTCAGTGCTGTGGTCTTGTAATCCTGGGGTTGCGAATTTGAGCCCAGGTTGCATCAGAAACGGCATCTGGCATAAAACAGTTGCCAAATCTTTCATGCGAGTTCACTTGCTGTGGCAACCCCTGAAAAGGGGAGTAGCAAAGAGAAACTTACTATTGAACATGTAGAAAATTATTATTATTATTATTATTATTATTATTATTATTATTATTTTTGATACCCTAAAGCATATGTGTCAAACTCAAGGCCCAGGTGCCAAATGTGTCCCTCATTGACATCTTATTTTGCCCCCCAAGATGATATGTGAAACGTAAAATACTTCCATCTCTTGGAATTGGAATTGTTAAGTAATCTTTGATTATGATGTTGAAAGCACAACAGAGAACATCAAATGAGGCCAATCAAACTCTTGTTGAGGAACCTGTGACCAAGAAAAGATGTTGGGTATCTGATTTGAGTTAATGTAGTTTCTGAACGAAGGTTTTAATTTTGGCTCCCTTTTGTAAGTGAGTTTGACATCCCTGCCCTAAAGCATTAAAAGAAATAAGTTGTTGAATTATCTGAAGTATTTCAATAAAATGGTAAATAAATCATTGCAATAACAAGTTGTCAAAGTAGCTTATAAAGTCAGGATTAGGGATGCTCCGATCCACTTTTTATTTCTTTTTTTTTTTTTAAATTCATTTTAAATACAACACAATAACAATCTCACATATGAGACCGTACAGAATAAAAGTAAAATGAAGGGATGCAGATAGAAGAAAAAAACTTATTTTTCTGCCCCCTATTTCCAAAATACAGTAGTTCAAACAACACAAACTAACAAAAAGAAAAAACAAAAACAATCTTAAGAGGTTTCCTAGTGAAAAAGAAAACCACTCATATAGTCTCAAGAAAGAGAGTTTCAAAGAAGAAAACTATTACACAATATATTTATCAATTATATTTTAGCAAAAAAATTGTTTTGATCATATTTTTAAAAATGGTCATTGATTTTGCATTTTTAATACCAGTTTCCAAAGTATTCCAAAGATCAATTCCTTTGATTGAGGTTGATCGACCCCTTAAACTCGTTCTATATCTTGGTTTCACAAAAATCTCTGTTCCTTTGAGATTATAACAACTCATACGTTTGACAAAGAACATTTGTATATTCACTGGTAGTTCGTTTTTGTGAGCTCTATACATAATAGACAGAATATTGTAATCCACCAGGTCATAGAACTTCAATAGAAGTTCATATGTTCACTTCATAGAACATTTCTTACATCCGATCTGATACCGATTCCTAAATATGGGTATCGACCGATACCAATACTTTTTCGATCTGATATCGGTGTTCAGGTATAGGAGGCTGTAATAATTAAGTTCTTGAAGGGAGAGCACGTATGTTGCACGAAACTGTGACTTCTGTCTTAACATTGTGTGAGGTAAACCCAGAGAAGACACTCTGAGCCTCACTACAGTATCACCCAAAATAATGGCATACTAGAGGCATGTCTCTACCACAGACGTCCTTCTGACTCATGGTGCAGCCCGGAACACTAGTCTAAAATACTGCCAAGCATTATGGGAAATCAACACAGTCCCCATTTTTTAGTTTTATTTTTGATTGTGGCACTATGAGTTGTAATTCTTGTTGAATTTGATCAACGGATACAGATTTAAACTATAATTGAACACTACTAAGCATTCTGGGAAATCCCGTTTTTTGTTTCATTTTTGACTGTGGCACAGAGTTTTAATTCTTGTTGGTTTTTGATCAACAGATACAGATTTAAACAATACTGTACATTGAATTTACATTTATAAATTCAATGCATAGTTTAAATCTGTATCTGTTGATCAAAACCAATAAGAATTACAACTCATAGTGCCACAATCAAAAACAAAACTAAAAAAAACGGGATTTCCCAGAATGCTTAGCGGTATTTTAGACTAGTGTTCCGGGCTGCACCATGAGTCAGAAGGACGTCTGTGCTAGAGACCTGCCTCTTGTATGCCATTAATTTGTGAATTACTGTAGTGAAGCTCAGAGTGTCTTCTCTGGGTTTACCTCACACAATGTTAAAGACCGTGTAAAGTGAATTTCAACATTTTCTTCAATAAACATTATAAATGTCATAATTGTAATCTTGTAAATGAGTAAAAAGTCTCAAAATTGTAGCTCAATTAATTTTGGAGTTATAGATGAAACTGTGTATAAAGATATGTCTTTTTCAGGATTTTTTAGGCGTGGTTTAAACGGGACCGCGTTTCGTCACGCGGTCCTCATTAGTATAGCCCCACCCCCTGCAGCTCCAGCCGTATAAATTCGCCTCGGTGGAGCCGTTCACTCGCGAATCGCAGATAGCATCAGATAGCAATAGCATAGATATTTTGTTCATTGTTAGCTAGCTAATCAATTATGCCTCGTTCGTGCATCTTCCCTGGATGTCGCAATGGTCAGGGCACCCGTACAAATCATAACGTGTTTTTATACCGCGTGGTTTTATACCGAGTATCTGTAATGCCTGGATAGGTCAATGGATAAAGCGCTTGCCTTCCGTCCCAAACTCCACGGGTTCAATTCCCGCATGGTACAACTCTTTTTTATTTTTATTTTTTTATTCATTCCAGATTAAAAACACACAAGAAAACTATTTACAAAAACAGCGTAACTCTTGGAAAAAGTAGCTGTTACAGACAGAACTCAGATAAAAACAGAGCAGGTTTACTGGCTCTGCTCCTGTCTGCCTCTCCACAGTCAGCTCATGGAGCAGCACACGAGCGCAGCTGCGCTGAAACCACGCCCACGCACTGACACGCCCCCAGCGTTCCAGGGCAAGGCAAAATCATGTTTTTTCATGATTTTTGAGACTTAATTTTATAAGGTAAACAATGTTTTTAATCAGTCAGATTTATATGGGTGATTAATAACACATATTTATGCCATGTGACAAACTAAAAACACACATTTAATTTCACTTTACACAGTCTTTAAGACAGAAGTCACAGAGCATGGTGCAATATACTGTACTTGCTCTCTGACATCTAGTAAGTATCGGAAATATCGGCAGGTTGGTTCTGATATCCGATACTTAAATTATGCTGATATCGGATACCGATACTGGATCGGATCGGTCCCATCCCTAGCCAGGATAGGATTCAAAAGTCATTTCTAGGGATGCACCGATAAATCGGCCGGCCGATCGATTGGCCCCAATTTCCTTAATTTGGGGAAATCGGTGATCGACCGATCGTTAAATGAGAAGCCGATTTTATCCACCGATTTTATCCTGCCTCTAGCCTGGTTAAAACCAGACCCTTGTCCTTCACTTCGCTTCGGACTAGGGTCTGGGACTTCTCCCATAGAGAAGGATTTCTGCGGTAGATTTTTGACCGGACCAATCAGAGAACAGAAGGGGCGGAGTTTTTGGCCCCTAACCCACGCCCCCACCTGTCCCAGCGCGCAGCCAGCGAGCAGCCGCATGTTCTCATTC
>JBBPBX010044372.1:0-15336 GCA_038048925.1 Garcialebias charrua | reverse complement strand
GACCCGCCCACCAGGTCACGTCTGCACATGCGTGTTAACACAGTCAACACAGGTCACTCGGAGCAGCCATGTTGTCTGTTTGGAAGTTCTATTTTAAAATGAGCAAAAGATCGCAATTTGTGTAAAGCCGAAGTAAGTCGTGGTGGAGCCACAACAAAAAGAAAAATCGGGAGCAGAACTATAGTCCACCTTGAACTTATAGTGGACATAGGTGGGGCCCACAGCAGGTGGGCGTGGACTAAAAGGTTTTCAATGTTGGCGCGAAGCGCAGGGACACACCCAATAGGCGTGGTTAAAGGGCGGAGCTACACGAAATAGAACTTTAATACAACAACACTTGTTCGCCATGTAAGAAATCACCACGCAGCCAAGTGTGCAACGTTTGAAGCAAGCAACCAAGCTAAGCTAATGCTAAGCTAAAGCTAGCGCTATCAAAGAGCCAGTCGGTGGTTTTCACAGCCGTTGTTTACTTTTATGAACAACGAAAAGAGCAAAGCTACCACGAGGAAAGTGATGGAGTTCATGGCATTAAACGACCAACCCTTTTCAGTGGTTGAGGACAAATGTTTTAGAAGCTTAATGAAGCATGTGAGCCCACGATATTATATGCCGAGGCGGAGATATTTTTCTGATGTTTCAGTACCGGAGATGTTCGGCCAAGCTTTGAGAGACACCCGCAGCCTGCTAAAAGCTAATCCAAATACACTCAGCTTTACAACAGACATCTGGACTTCTGATGTAAGTTTAATGTCCATGTTAAGTTTTACTGCACAGTGGATTGACGAACAATTCGAACGTAATCAAGTACTCTTAAACTGTAATCCCAGCCATCACACTCAAACAAATTTTGGAGAGGCAAGCCAGCACAGACCGTGGTGTGGGTAAAACCAAAGCTACATTGCTGGAGGCTGTTGTGAGAAGATGCATGAGCTTCTGTACAGCTTGACCACTATTCTGGATCCAAGGTACCGGTAAGTAACTGTGAATATTCTATTTTAGTCACAATTACTTTTAGCCTACTACTATATTTCAAGAAACATTTAAATTAAATTTAAAATAAACATTTCTTTATTGAAAATTTCAATCAAGAAATGTTTATTTTAAATTTAATTTAAATGTTTTTAAATTGCATGTAAATAAAGAAATGCATTTGAAATGCATTTCTTTATTTACATGCAATTTAAAAAACTTTTAATGTATACAAAACACAATGGGCCTCATGCACAAACCGTTCGTACGCACAGATATGTGCTTATCCTGTGCGTACGAGCGATTAAGGATCATTTGTGGCATCCAACAATGTTTTCGTATCCTAAGATTTTTTTCAGATACGAACAAAATGTACGTGTGGTCTGGACCTGTCGTATATTTTACGAGCAGTCGGTCCGCCGTTATCCAGATGGATTTCCATCACTAATCACTTATATTTCGTTATTTAGAAAATATTCTGAGTTTAAAAAGAATTAAATGCAACGACACAAATTTGTTAAATTAAAAGAAAGCGGCTTCAAACCCCCCCCCCCGCGCCCCACTCGACCACCGTGCGCCCCCGCGCGTGGTGTGGCACACGCCCCCCCACCCCGTGCCAACAGTGGGCACGGGGTCCCCCCGCGCCAGTGTCGGCATGCCCCCCCCCACGCCGCGCGACTGTCGAGCAGACACACACACACACACACACACACACACACAGCACCGCAGAGAGAGGGGAGAACAAAGCGAAACCAGCTTATTCATTCGTTTCATGTCATTTTTTATTTAAGCTGCCTGTTGACTGCGGGCGCACTGTCATCTGTGTTCTGAGTGTGGATCATCGCGCGTCTTGCAGTAAAAGTCTGCTCCATCTCGCAGACTGTCCACCTGTCGTGCTGCGGCGAGACGTTTGTTTGAAGCCATTTTCAGATCAAACCATTTATTCTTGATTTCTGATACTGTACGACCCACGGGAGACACAACATATGCACTACAATATTAATATGAGGTTAACTGTAGTTTCGAGACATTTTAAAATGCCTCTGTTCAAAAACACATCCGACACTTGCGGGGGGTGGGGGGGTAGCGGTGCGCTACAGCTCTTCTGAATAAGTGAAACTATAATGTAACACAGTACACTGAAATTAGAGATATTTGACCATCCGACACTTGCGGGGGGGGGGCAGCGGTGCGCCACAGCTCTTCTGAATAAGTGAAACTACACAGTTGTTTACAAACTTTACACTAACATTAAAGATATTTGACCATCCGACACCTGCAGGGGGGGGGGGTAGCCACAGCGCGACTGAGAGCAGATCTCCGAACGCGTGAAGTTCCTCATTTTACTTCATGAGTTTGAATGAATGGACACTTCCTGCTGTCAGAAGGCAGGAAGCGTGGCCTTATATGGTGTTTTGAGGGGTGGAAATTATGTAAATTACCTTCACGCGAGCACGCGCAGGTGAGTAGAACAGGTGGAATTCATCACCTTTAAGCAGCCCGTTTACACGCTTTTCTTGAGGATAGAAGACTTTGTTGGATCTGACGTGGCATGTTCGTACGAACGCTTCGTACGAACAAAAGTAGGAGAAATTTAGGATAAGAATAAGAACATTTTCGTGCATGAGGGCCAATGATTGACCCATCTTTCTTTGTTTATGCAAAACAAAGTCAAAGTCAACTTTATTGTCAGAACTGCAATATGTACAGGACATACACAGGATTAAAATTGCATTTCTCTCTCAGTCCCTCGGTGCAACAGTAAACATTTAAACACTAAACAATTAATAAACAAGCATAAAATGAAATAAACAAGGTACAAGAATCACTACTTCTCAGCAGAGGGGGGGACCAGATGCACACCTGCTGCAGGAACATTCTCTGAAGTGGGACCTCCTGACATTGATGAATCTGCAGCAAAAAGGTGTAGTCTACTGTTTGCAGTTCAAGATGAAATCTTAAAGGAGAACATTGAAAAGGAGCAACAGCTGGCCAGCCCTTCAGCTATGCAGGTACAGAACTACCTATCGGAGGTTCCTGTCGAAAGGAGCCAGGACCCATTGGTCTACTGGAGGATCAATGAAAATTGTTTCCCTCATCTTGCTCTACTTGCCCGAATCTCTCTGCCCCATGCACAAGCATTGAAAGCGAGCACCTGTTTAGTTGGCTGGACATGTAGTAGATGAGAAAAGAAGTCGCCTGTCTGGTGACAAAGCAGAAATGCTTTTGTTCATCAAGAAAAACCTGCCACTAATGAAAAAGTGACTGGAATAAGTCTGTGAGGACAAACTTACCTGTGCGAGTGTTATTTCTTATTACCCACTGACTTGAAAATGTTACACATGCTGCATTATCTTTTTTTTTATTTTTATTTTTTTTTATTTTAAATGAAAATAAAAATTAATTTAAAATGTAACAAGTGAAAGAGTAAAATGAACTGATTTTTTTATGGTTAAACTTTGTTTACAATAAAGTAAGATTGGAAAATTTAAGGTACATTTTGACCTTTTCACACCTGAAAATCGGTATCGGCCAAAATCGGAATCGGCAGGTCAGACTTTCTAAAAATCGGTGATCGGCCAGAAAATTGAAATCAGTGCACCCCTTTTTGTTTGTTTGTTTTTCTTCCCATTTTTGACAATTTGATATGCAATACAAGCAGTCTGAAAGCATCATTGGACTATTGCTCTCTATAATGTGAACATTAGAAAAAAAGAAAGCGATTTTATTTACTGTGTGATAAGAATATATTGCTATCCTCAAAGGGTTACAACTGTATACTGTACTCTGTTCAAGTTTTATTTGTTTCTTAAGCTTGTGTTTATCATAAAAATCATATTTCGGAAGCTTTTTTCCTCTGATGCATCATTCTCTCTCTCTCATTCTTCCTGTTCTGTTTAGTATTGATTGCTGGGTTGGAAGACTCCAGCCTGTATTCGTACCACCTTTTTTCTGTGTGACCTTGTACTTTTTATGCCCTCTGCTCTCTGCTGATGGGATCTGGTTGCCCATCTCTGGGCAACAAACTCTTACTAACAGAGTTGACATGTCAGAAGCCCCGCGGTCCTCTCCAGGGCTTTCAAGGTAGCTCACTCATTTACTCGCTGTTATTGGTGTGCAGATCTCTGGGGCATTGACCCAAGATGTGCTGACATTTGCTGTCTAATTAGCAGTTTGTAGTGCATTTATTTTTATTTTTTATTTTTTTCATTTACAGGAAAACAAGATTAAAATCAAACCAACACTTTACATTTGGTATGTTACTGTTTGTTGAAAGTTGGACAGGTGCACTTCAACAAGTGCATATAAGCAACAGCTTAGTTTATGCGGGAGCCTGCTTTATCTGCAGACACCGATTTTGGGTTTGTGGGCTAATAGAGATTTCCAGTTCTTGTAAGCTCGAACCAGCAGATGTTAATTTATGGCTGATGTAGATTTCTCAGGAACTGCAGCAGCACTGTGGTTTGGTTTAAGACGGAGCTTTAAAGTTGTTTAAACTGCTGAGTGACACTGACAGAAAGCTTTAAAAAAAAACATGCTGCTCAAAGTGTTGATGGCCATAAGTATGTGGTGGGCAATAAAGTTGTGCCTCTTTTACATACTTCACATTCTGTCCACCTTTAAGTGATTGTAGTAAGGCTTATTCGGGCTGACTGCACAGCGTCATAGAAAATACAGGAAAAACTGGACCCTATTAAGTATTTATAGCTCAAGGAAGCAAAGGGTAAAAAAAAAAAAAAAAAACTACCTACAAACTCTAAACTTAGCTGAGGGGTTATGCAGTCCTCACAGGATGTTTGCTTCTCTGTCTGAACTTGACAAGCAGCCATCCAGGTAGAGCTGTCATTTCTAACCCGAACGCAGAGCCCAGCTCCGAATTTCGGATCGGCTCACATGTAGCTCTGTCTCCATTCACTTCTGTAGCCCTTCGGTGGGCGGGGTGTAGGATCCTACTCGTCTCACACGTGGTGGAGGTAGTGTTCCCTTAACTATTTTCTTTTGCCATGATATCTATTATGTTCGAGCTCCAACAATACGATCAGCTACGCTTCGGTTTGGTGCGGGCGAGGACAAGCTCAGATGGATGATCTGTTGTTGTTCTGAAAAGACCCACAATGCACCTTTCCCCTCCAAACAGCCTCCTCCCCCCCGACCAATCAGTGACCGATATGACGTGAAGGACAGCGCGCTTACAGCTCTCCTGAACCCTGCTCTGAAATCAGTCCGGAATCGCGGTGCGGCTCATATGTGAGGTGGAAAATGCGTCCAGCTCGCTTCTGGCACGCATATATTGCGCAATAACCGACCCGAACCGGCAAGTGGAAAAGGGGCATTAGTGTGTGTGTGAGTGAGAGCGTGAATGGTTGTTTCTCATTTGTCTCTGTGTCCCTGTGATGGACTGGAGACCTGTCCAAGATGTACCTCGCCTCTCGCACAGTGACCCCTGCAACCCGAAAAGGGAGAAGCGGGTAAAGATAATGGATGGATGAAGCCACTGTTTGTTGGTGAAAACAAACATAATCTAAAAAATATGTTTTTCAAACTGTTGTTCTCATAACAAATATAAATTAAATACAGATTGAAGTGATTCAAAATCAAGGTGATACCCAGTCGAGATTAGGGATGCACAATATTATCTGCATGGTATCGGCCAATGTTGGCGATAAAGTTACGGTAACTATCGGACATAGGCCAGTCCATCAAAATAACTCGGCAATATAAAAGGTGCTGCTTTAAAAATATATATATATATTATATATCTATATAGTATTACATCATTTTTAGCCCCTTTTTTGCATCTGCATCTGGTAGCAGGCCAAATTGACAAAGACCACGAAGAATAATTCCACAGCAGAGAAAGCTATGTAGTCTCTGTAAGTAGGTCAAGGGGAATAAATATCGGTATTGGTATCGGTTATCGGCCAAACAAGTTTGAACATATCGGATATCGGCCAAAAATCCAATCTCGTGCATCCCTAGTCGAGATTATATGTGCTGTATAGATTAGTCACTTTTAAACCAAAGTAATATTTGAGATATTAACTAGGAACTGCATTGCAACGTTATTGTTAAAAATTGCTTAAAGAAAATGTCATGGCCCTGGTCTGCATTGCTAAACATTGATTTAGCAATGTTGACAGTTTAAAAAAAAAACATGTTTTCAGTCCTTTTTGTCTTTCTGATTTCCAACAGGTGAGGTGAAGATGGTGGACCGGCTTGCTAACAGTGAGGCCAACTCCAAACGGATCGCATTGGTGGAAAGCTGCTTCGGTGCGGCAGGCCAGCCGCTAGCCATCCCAGGCCGTGTGCTGATCGGAGAGGGCGTCCTCACCAAACTCTGCCGGAAAAAACCAAAAGCACGTCAGTTTTTCCTCTTCAACGACATCCTGGTATATGGCAACATTGTCATCCAGAAGAAGAAGTACAACAAGCAGCACATTATCCCCCTGGAGAACGTCACCATCGAAACGGTGCCAGATGAGGGCGAACTGCGCAATGGCTGGTTAATCAAAACTCCCACCAAGTCGTTCGCCGTCTATGCCGCCACTGCCACAGAAAAATCAGAGTGGATGAATCACATCGGCAAGTGTGTGCGAGAGTTGCTGCAGAAGAGTGGCAAGGCCCCGACAGGCGAGCACGCTGCTGTCTGGGTACCTGATTCGGAGGCAACGGTGTGCATGCGATGCCACAAGGTGAAGTTTACGCCGGTCAGCCGCCGCCACCATTGCAGGAAGTGTGGCTTTGTGGTTTGCGGTCCATGCTCGGAGAAGAAGTTTCTGCTGCCCAGCCAGTCGTCCAAACCTGTTCGTGTGTGCGAGCACTGCTACTTACTGCTGATGTCCGATGGCCTCGGGCCGCACTCAGATTCCATCACCCTGTCGGGGTCGAGCTTCAACAACAACACCCTGTCGGACGATGACGACGAAGACGACAGCAGTGACTGAGAAATGCCCCCAACCAACCCAGGACCTGTCCCGTCTCTGCACCGAGGAGAAAGTCCTCTTCCCTCAAACCTTTACGTCATCAGTTCCTTCTTTTCTCCTGCCGATTGAATCATAATCCACTGGGAGAGGAATTTAATCTGTGGATTCATTCAGTATTTCGTTTTGGAGATTCAGTGGACCTAATTCATAAATTTCTTACACTAACTCTAGCTGAGGCGGATATTTTCCAGAAAACTGTAATTTCATCAGTAAAGCGTGGAATGACCAGCAGAACTCTGGGGTTAAGTCTGACGGTTCACCACAGCTTGGACTTCTGTTATTCCCCTCATGCCTCTTAATTAGGCTGCAGATCTAAAAAAAAAAAAAAAAAGCTAAGTCTGGACCAACTTTTTTAGATTTTTCTACCTGATTATATTTTTATTGAGCATGCATCAGGGTAGGCTGCAGATATTCACTACAAAAACAACGGTGCTAATGAGATTTCCCACCAGCACTGTCCTTTGTTTTGTTTTTCTCAATTGTTCATTTCTTGTTTCTTCTTTGTTGTGAACTAAAACAAGGTGATAAGTCACCGTCTTTGCAGGGAAAGAAAAGTGTTTATACTTTTCCATCCATCACCTCTGCTGTGCATGCATTACACCAAGCAGGGGGCTATCGCGACAGATTCTGGCATTTTTCTTCCATATTTTTGTACATTTGTTGTTAGAAGAATACACAAATACTTTTATATCTGTAACAAAATGTAGATGTCACGCTAAGCCTTGTGATTTTCTAGTAAACCTAATGCAGTTGCTTGTGACAAATCAGCTAAAGCTTATCTCAGCGTTTATCTTCCTAACACGTTTTTAGATTGTTCTCAGCGGTTCTTCAAAAACTAACTTTTCCTTTGCTTATACGGTCACGTAGTGCCTTCTAGAACGCTGAGCTATGCTTTTAGGAAAGAACAGGTTCATAAAATGTACCAGGCAGCAAAAAACAAACATGGGGCTTCGTTGTTGACTCGGAAGCACATCACGCTGGATAGGTTTGTGTGCCAGTGGCAAAGAAAAAGGGAGCTTACCGACCAGCATGCACAAAGAAAAGGTCAAGTTTGGCCTCGGAAATATCTGAAAGGCTCTTGAACCAGCCAGCAAATCCTAAAAGACCGCTTTGACTGTGAGGGTTTGTTTAGGTCCGCCTTATCCAAACCAGTTCAAGAAGAGAAACCAGTGAAAAGCCTCAAACAGCAGAGGTACTGTCCCCTGTGAGCTCAGCTTTATTCACGAGGTAGAATGGAAACACAACTTTAAAGAAGCCATATAAACATCCTGCAGTAGCCCAGGTGACTCGCTTCAAAAAGACAATACTGTAAATAACTATAAAAGAAGAAAGTACTAATAAAAAGCCAATTACTGAGAAATGTTCCATTTTGTAAAGCTTAATGTGATCTGGACTGAACAGCTGTAGCTGTGTGTCTTTGATCACGTGTCCGGTGTTGCATATTTGTGTAAATGAACTTTTTGAGTTGTATCCCCTGAGAATTTCTGGACTTGCTCAGAAACTGAGATCATAAAAGTGTATAGTTTTTGTTTTTTTGTTTTTTTGGTTTACTGTATTAATTTTGATTTGTGTAGAGTTTATTCCTTAATATAAACTAAAGCAAAGATGGACAAGAGACACGGTAGTAGTGTTTTTAAACCGAGACGTCCTGCTTGTGGATGAAGGAAATGCAATAATCAGAATGTTTTGTTTGTTGTAGTCACATATTTCTGTTTATGTAAGTCTGCCATGTGCAGCTGAGGTGGATTTCTGGAATGAGAGTCAGGAAATCAGTGCGGCGTCTTCCTGCCGATAACCTCCCCTCTGCTGCTCTGATGGCCACACTGACTCAGAAAACACACCCCTTCTGGACTCGGCTCCTCCCAGGAGTGAGCATCCTTCCTTCCTTCCTTCCTTTACACCACCATGACTTTGAGAAGCACCATCTGTTGGGTCACATGACGCTGAGTGTGACGTGAGTCATGTGACCCGTCACCGAATCAGAAACTGAAAAGGGCTGTGTGGAGTCGAGCTACCTGTCGCAAGCGGCGACAGCTGAGTTTCATGTTTTGTTTCTGAGCAAACTTGTGTTTTTAGTCATTTCTCTGAGGAGTTTCCTTCCTTTGACGAGCAGCTTTTATCTCTTATTACAGGTTTTTCCAGTTCTGCTTGTTTCATGAAGTTTAAAATTTCATATTACTTGTGATCTTTAAGGGAACAGAATTATTAGTTTAAATGCATGGATGTGAATTTAGACATCACAATTAAAAGCAATTATTAAATCTCAGAAATGCATCTATAATGTCAACCATGCTTTACAACTGTAAAGTTATCAGCTGAAATATTTTTTGAAGCTGGATGAGCATTAAAAATGCATCCATCTACCTTTTTTTTTTAATTTAAATTAAAAACTGACAGTTTTACTTCCAGCTTGATCTGAGAAAACAATCAGGGTTTGATGCCGAGCTAAAATATTCACCCAAACATCTCATCTTCAGCGTTTTTGTCACGATTGCTTTGATTTAAGCAGAAAGCTGCTGTGTACTGGAATGAAACGCCTCGTCGTTGTAAAAAAAAGAAAAAAAAGAAATTTGATTTCTTTAAACGTATTTCAGAGTCCCAATGTTTCTGAGGCCAGCTAGGGAAATTCATTTTGTTTCTTTTACGTCAATTTTACGATTGTCTACAAATAAGTACCGTATTGTTCGGACTATAAGGCGCAGTTAAAATAATTCAATTTTCTCAAAAATCGACGGTGACAATCTGGTGCGCCTTGTGTAGTAATTCTGGTTGTGCTTACTGACCTCGGACCGATTTGATTTGGTACATGGCGCTCAAAAGTCTGTCGAAATGAACTGGTTTCGCTCAATGCGCCTTATAATCCGCTGCGCCTTAGTAGTCTGAAAAATACGGTATTTCTGTTTTTCTGTAAACAAAGCATTATCTTTGTTTTTTTTACAGTGTATGCATTAGGTAGTGTCTCATTTGAACTGCAGCTTTCAAGAAGCACAAAAGAAGGGAAGAAAGGGAATATTTTTCTGTCTTTAGTTTTAATGACGTAATGTTACTGTTGCTGCGATAAGGTATGTGATTAGACAAACGACCAGTTAATGATCACTAACTAGCTGACCTTTATAGTTCCTGTGGCTGAGGTCCAGAAGCACAAAGTGGGGCCTCAGGTTTTGCATCTGAAGTGGACATGTGGACTATGACCACACACTGTCAGAGCCACAGTAACTTGTGATTTTTTTTTGTTGCTCCGTTCTAAAACGATATCCGTCTGAGGTCCTCGTCTCCTTCCTCCTGTCTGGGAAATCTCAGCAGCAAAGGCAGGAAGTGTCTTTATAAACCGGTCACGGCAGCAGATCAATTCACAGCCAACAGCATCTGCATTTCAACAGTCCCCGCTTCTCGGGGAGGTCAGAGGTCAAGCAGCTGGCTGGGAATCAGGACAGAGGTTTCTGTTTTGTGCACATAGTTACCTGATCGCTGTCAGCTTTCCACGGTTGAGCGATTATTTGAATACAAGTGGTGGTTTTACATTGAGGTGGGGCGTTATGGAAAAATACTGATATAACTCGATCCAAAGTTCATCTTCTGTTTTAAAGAAACTATTCCTTCAATTCTGATCTGCTACTAGCCTGGCTATACGGTAGTGCTTAAGTTATTTATTTTTTTTAACCCACAGTTGAGCGATTCAGCTGCTGAAATTCAACCGATCCTGACGGTTTTATCTGAGGATCCTTGTCTCAATTTTTTTTTTCCCCTCCTTGTTCAGAAATTAGCGCCCCGAATGAAACTTTTCAATTTGTTTTTGTGTTCACACTGCAAGCAACATGTACAAACCGCTCTTCTTTTGATGATTGTGTGTTTAAAAATTTGATTAGGTTAATTACAGCTTTGCTTACGATGATGCACACAAAAGGCGTGTCATTTGATTTTCCTTTGTAACGTGGACAATAAATTTCAAGTGCGTCGGTGGTGAAAGGACTGCAGAGAAGGTTGCATTAATAAACACTTCTCTTCAGCTCAGAGTCCATGCTTTATTTATTTTTTCGCTTTCTTTTTATATTGATTTTTCCTCGTTGAGCTGATCTGCTGCGATCAGTTTGCTCATAAAGATGTATTTTTAAAGTACACATCAACAAATGAAGCGTTATTAAAGGTTGTAAATAATCAATGGGTCCAGGGTTTGCTCCAGTTAATAAACTGAATAAAGGCTTTGATGGTGCTTTGAAGTTAAACCATCCAGGTTGTTTCAGCTCTGTTTCATCAGTGGATCACGACGGATCCAATCAGAGTTGGGAGATTGATTATAGTTTGACTGGGAGGATCGCATGGTCTGTTGCACAACTCTGTTCGAGCATATTTCTGGCAGATTAAACTGAGTGAGGTTAAAAGTGTGCATGTTGCTGAAACTAGTTTTAGATGCATCTTAAAATATGGTTGGTTTTACCATATATTTGTATTTTAATTTATTGAGAAACTCGTTTTTATTCATTTATGTGCTGCTGGCATTTATTGTTCGGTCAGGATTTAAAATGGCATCGCGCTTTAAAACTAAACTACACATCCCATCATGCAACAGCCCTGTCAGAAGGAGTTAATTTATGGAGTCAGCCTTCTTTGAGAAAAAAAAATCCAGGTGCTCTGGCTTGTTTCAGCGTTTAAAATAATTAGAATTCAAATTTGAGCAAAAGGCGTGCACGTTAATTTGTTTGGAAATATCTTTAATGGCTTGTTTATGTTTTGTAGATCTTAAATTTGATTTGTAATGGTGTTTAAAATGTATCAAGTCAAAATGAGTGGACTGAAATTTGCTGAAACTCTCTAAAAAATAACCGTTGTAGCTTTTGTTTATCCAACATGGATTAAATATACACACCGTAGAAGTTGAACACAGTAAAACTGCAGCTCAGTCTAATGGATGAGAGTTTAAAGGGTTCAAAGTGTTAATTTAACACACAAAAGTCATTTTTAACTCATCCTAGTGTAATAATACAAAAAAAAAATTGTAAGAGATAAACTAATAACTAAAAAGAACAAACGTCTTAGCGCTTTGTTTTAATGAAACAAATTATAAACGCTCAAGATATTTTAGTCTCCTGGGGCCAAATGTTCATATTTCTCACAGAATTGTTCGATTCCATCCCTAAAGAGATAAAAAACATGAATCTGTTTCAGAAGCTGGAGATTGAAGACACACAGAGTTGCTCAATAATTTGTTGATGAATTGACTGACGTGAACAGAAACATCCTGCATGCGGCGTTCGAATGCTGCAGAGTTCATGTTGCTCGCAGCGCGACTCCATCAGAACCAGCCCTGACGTCACGTCGGGATGACCCGAAGGATCTTCTCCGAATGTCAGGGTTGGCTTTTCTTTCTTACAGGAGCTTCTGACCCCACGTCACTTTGAATTTAATGTCAAGTTTGCTCTTGTTGATTAGGTTTTATTGTTTCTTTTGATAATTATTTGAATTTCTAAGTGTTTATAAAGTTTTGATCAGAATTAACCGTATCCTCAGTACTAATGCTTTCAGAGATCTTTAAGTTTATACATGAGATGAATACAGTAAAGTGATTCTTTAAATTAGCCTGCTGTCTTGTTTGCTTTGTCTTGCACCTCTAAATAACAGTTTGAGATGTATAACACAGTTATTACCTGATTTAAGTACCGGTAGTACCTGATTTTAAAAAACCTTATTTTCAATATGCTGGTGAAGCATATGGTGGTCAATCTACATAGGCATGTGTGCATCTTATCATCCTTTATAACCTGAACCCCACACTTACTGCAATTGAGAAAGCTCCTCGGTTGAAAAGCGAAACGTCTTCTGTTACAAATAAAGTCCAGGCCCCAGGGGCCTCATGTATCAACCGTGCGTGCGCACAAAAACATTGCGCACGTCACTTTCCACGCAAAACCCCGTATGTATCAAAACTGAACTGAACGTGAATATATGCGCATCCAGGTACATATCCACGCAAGCTCCCGAGCAGGCGTACGCACGTTTCTGTGGTTCTTGTTCCTTTGGCGACACTTACAGGTGTTTCAGAGAAACTGAAGCCCCACAGTCTGTGGTTGACTTTAAGAGCGGCTTGAAGACCTTTCTTTTCAACCGAGCATACTTTACTCCTCATGATTCTACTTTTGATCTTAGCTGATACTGTTGTTGATTTTAATTGTTTTATTATTTGTCTTATTGACATTCAAATATGTTGCACCTTGTAGCACTTTGAGATTTCCATTAATGAAAAGTGCGTTATAAATTGAATTCATTATTATTATTATTATTATTATTATTATTATTAACTGTTCATGATGTGAAAATGATTAATATTCCCTCCAAACACACGATTAACAAGTATTACATCCACATGACGCAGTGAAATAAAGGACGCGCAAAGTTGTGCCAAAAATAAATTTAACAGGAACGGATTCATTCAGCCTTACTGGAGGTTATAATAAATAGTGTAACACGCAGAGCATTTATTTAGAAACAGATATAATTTTCCGATCTAGGATATGGCTTATCAGCCGTTTTCAGAAATAATCATTTTTCAGTTTGGCACTGCTGCTGCGCTCTGGGGAGCCGTGCATCACGCGTGCATACAGAAGCAGCGGTCAAACTGTTCCACAGAGGGGGCTGCAGGTCGATCGGGACTGTCCCACTGAGCAAGGTGACGTCTATACGACGTCTTTTTCAGGTCATTTCTGGACGTCGAAATCAGGTCCCTGGAAGGTCGAAAACGTTACGCCAGATGACGTCTTTTCCCCGACGTCTAAAAGACGTCTTTTTTCCGACGTCCAAAAGACGTCTATATTCCTGACGTCTAAAAGGCGTCTACATTAGACGTCTATATTCCTGACGTCTAAAAGGCGTCTACATTAGACGTCTATCTGACGTCAATAACTTACTGTATTTAGCTTATTCTAATTAGGCTATTATATTTAACTTATTTTAGTCACTTTACATGCTGCTTGTTCATGCTATGCATATAAAAAGTATAATGAATCTACTTTAAAATTGCGTTGAGGCAAACAAATCTAGGGAAATACTTTGACCATCCGCAGCTTTAAAATCCTACAAACAGTTGGATTAAGTTTTACAAATCACTCCATAAATTTTACCTTTATCCTGTTTATTTAACACAATTTAAAGGAACAGCATAACACATAAAATTGAGAATTCCACCTTTGGTAACTTAAAAAAAAAGCTTTACATTACGGAACTTATCAACTGGTGGCAACACAAAATACACAAACAAATCTATAAAAGTACACAGCTCACTTGGGTCTGTACTTCACATATTTTTTTTTTTTTTAAATGCCTTCATTCTTTGGCCGTACTTAACATAAACAATAATAATTTTTTAACATGCCTTCATTTTTGGTCTGTACTTAACAATTTTTTTTTAACATGCCTTCATTTTTCTTTTTGATATAGCAGGCAGGAACAAGATAAATAAAAAAGCTGTATACAATTACAGTCCCCTCACCACAAAAATAATCTGTACAAAGTGTGCTGGTCATAATATTTTAAATAAGTTGTTTTATTTCAGGAATTCCATTCAAAAAGTGAAACATTCATTACACACAGACTGATATATTTCAAATGTTTATTTATTTTAATGTTGATTAAAACTGACAACCAATGACAACCCTAAATTCAGTATCTCAGAAAATTAGACTACTACTTGAGCTCAATAAAAATAAAGTATTTTTATAAATGTTGGCCAACTGAGATGTATGAACATGAAATGTACAATATGTACATCTTTCAATAGTTGGGGCTAAGGACCATGCTACCATGTTAATACTTTTCAGTTGGCCAACATCTATAAAAATCATTTTTTAATTGATCTCAAGTAATGTAATTTACTTATAATGAATTTGGAGTTTTCATTAGTTGTCAGTTATAATCATCAGCATTAAGATTATTTTTAAATATATCAGTCTGTGTGAATGAATAGGGAGTGGTGGCGCAGAGGTTAAGAAGGTGAGCTTGTGATCGGAAGATCGCCGGTTCAAGCCCCGGTACCGACAACAGCAAAAAGATGTGGGTGGGACAGGTGAAGCGGTCACACCTGTCTCTACCCTCATCTGCCCCACTCTGGGCCCTTGAGCAAGGCCCTTAACCCACACCATCTGCTCCCCCGGGAACCCTAGATAGCAGCTCTCTGCTCCACACAGAGAGCTGTGGTAGCCCGGTGGTCTGTGGTTGTGTCAGGAAGGGCATCCGGTCCGGCGTAAAAACAATTGCCAAGTCTTCATGCGACTAGTTCGCTGTGGTGACCCCTAACGAAGGGAGAAGCCGAAAGAAAAAAAAAAAAAAGTCTGTGTGAATGAATATACAGTAATACTGTATAGAAGTTTTACTTTTTGAATGGAATTACTGAAAT
>JBBPBX010044371.1:1878-27491 GCA_038048925.1 Garcialebias charrua | reverse complement strand
CCCAGTCTAAAGACAGACCCCGCTCCCAGTCTAAAGACAGACCCCTACCCCGCTCCCAGTCTAAAGACCGACCCCGCTCCCAGTCTAAAGACAGACCCCGCTCCCAGTCTAAAGACAGACCCCGCTCCCAGTCTAAAGACCAGACCCCGCTCCCAGTCTAAAGACAGACCCCGCTCCCAGTCTAAAGACAGACCCCGCTCCCAGTCTAAAGACAGACCCCGCTCCCAGTCTAAAGACCGACCAGACCCCGCTCCCAGTCTAAAGACCGACCCCGCTCCCAGTCTAAAGACAGACCCCGCTCCCAGTCTAAAGACAGACCCCGCTCCCAGTCTAAAGACAGACCCCGCTCCCAGTCTAAAGACAGACCCCGCTCCCAGTCTAAAGACAGACCCCGCTCCCAGTCTAAAGACACGACCCCGCTCCCAGTCTAAAGACAGACCCCGCTCCCAGTCTAAAGACAGACCCCGCTCCCAGTCTAAAGACCGACCTCTCTCCAGACCCCGCTCCCAGTCTAAAGACAGACCCCGCTCCCAGTCTAAAGACAGACCCCGCTCCCAGTCTAAAGACAGACCCCGCTCCCAGTCTAAAGACCAGACCCCGCTCCCAGTCTAAAGACCGACCCCGCTCCCAGTCTAAAGACAGACCCCGCTCCCAGTCTAAAGACAGACCCCGCTCCCAGTCTAAAGACCCTCTCTCCAGACCCCGCTCCCAGTCTAAAGACAGACCCCGCTCCCAGTCTAAAGACAGACCCCGCTCCCAGTCTAAAGACAGACCCCGCTCCCAGTCTAAAGACCGACCTCTCTCCAGACCCCGCTCCCAGTCTAAAGACAGACCCCGCTCCCAGTCTAAAGACAGACCCCGCTCCCAGTCTAAAGACCGACCAGACCCCGCTCCCAGTCTAAAGACAGACCCCGCTCCCAGTCTAAAGACAGACCCCGCTCCCAGTCTAAAGACAGACCCCGCTCCCAGTCTAAAGACAGACCCCGCTCCCAGTCTAAAGACAGACCCCGCTCCCAGTCTAAAGACAGACCCCGCTCCCAGTCTAAAGACCGACCCCGCTCCCAGTCTAAAGACAGACCCCGCTCCCAGTCTAAAGACAGACCCCGCTCCCAGTCTAAAGACAGACCCCGCTCCCAGTCTAAAGACAGACCCCGCTCCCAGTCTAAAGACAGACCCCGCTCCCAGTCTAAAGACAGACCCCGCTCCCAGTCTAAAGACAGACCCCGCTCCCAGTCTAAAGACAGACCCCGCTCCCAGTCTAAAGACAGACCCCGCTCCCAGTCTAAAGACAGACCCCGCTCCCAGTCTAAAGACAGACCCCGCTCCCAGTCTAAAGACCGACCCCCTCCGACCCCGCTCCCAGTCTAAAGACAGACCCCGCTCCCAGTCTAAAGACAGACCCCGCTCCCAGTCTAAAGACAGACCCCGCTCCCAGTCTAAAGACCGACCTCTCTCCAGACCCCGCTCCCAGTCTAAAGACAGACCCCGCTCCCAGTCTAAAGACAGACCCCGCTCCCAGTCTAAAGACAGACCCCGCTCCCAGTCTAAAGACAGACCCCGCTCCCAGTCTAAAGACAGACCCCGCTCCCAGTCTAAAGACAGACCCCGCTCCCAGTCTAAAGACAGACCCCGCTCCCAGTCTAAAGACAGACCCCGCTCCCAGTCTAAAGACAGACCCCGCTCCCAGTCTAAAGACAGACCCCGCTCCCAGTCTAAAGACAGACCCCGCTCCCAGTCTAAAGACAGACCCCGCTCCCAGTCTAAAGACAGACCCCGCTCCCAGTCTAAAGACAGACCCCGCTCCCAGTCTAAAGACAGACCCCGCTCCCAGTCTAAAGACAGACCCCGCTCCCAGTCTAAAGACAGACCCCGCTCCCAGTCTAAAGACCAGACCCCGCTCCCAGTCTAAAGACAGACCCCGCTCCCAGTCTAAAGACAGACCCCGCTCCCAGTCTAAAGACAGACCCCGCTCCCAGTCTAAAGACAGACCCCGCTCCCAGTCTAAAGACAGACCCCGCTCCCAGTCTAAAGACAGACCCCGCTCCCAGTCTAAAGACAGACCCCGCTCCCAGTCTAAAGACAGACCCCGCTCCCAGTCTAAAGACCGACCCCGCTCCCAGTCTAAAGACAGACCCCGCTCCCAGTCTAAAGACAGACCCCGCTCCCAGTCTAAAGACAGACCCCGCTCCCAGTCTAAAGACAGACCCCGCTCCCAGTCTAAAGACAGACCCCGCTCCCAGTCTAAAGACAGACCCCGCTCCCAGTCTAAAGACAGACCCCGCTCCCAGTCTAAAGACAGACCCCGCTCCCAGTCTAAAGACAGACCCCGCTCCCAGTCTAAAGACAGACCCCGCTCCCAGTCTAAAGACAGACCCCGCTCCCAGTCTAAAGACCAGACCCCGCTCCCAGTCTAAAGACAGACCCCGCTCCCAGTCTAAAGACAGACCCCGCTCCCAGTCTAAAGACAGACCCCGCTCCCAGTCTAAAGACAGACCCCGCTCCCAGTCTAAAGACAGACCCCGCTCCCAGTCTAAAGACTGACCCCGCTCCCAGTCTAAAGACTGACCCCGCTCCCAGTCTAAAGACTGACCCCGCTCCCAGTCTAAAGACTGACCCCGCTCCCAGTCTAAAGACTGACCCCGCTCCCAGTCTAAAGACTGACCCCGCTCCCAGTCTAAAGACTGACCCGCTCCCAGTCTAAAGACTGACCCCGCTCCCAGTCTAAAGACTGACCCCGCTCCCAGTCTAAAGACTGACCCCGCTCCCAGTCTAAAGACTGACCCCGCTCCCAGTCTAAAGACTGACCCCGCTCCCAGTCTAAAGACTGACCCCGCTCCCAGTCTAAAGACTGACCCCGCTCCCAGTCTAAAGACTGACCCCGCTCCCAGTCTAAAGGCCGACCCCGCTCCCAGTCTAAAGACTGACCCCGCTCCCAGTTTAAAGACAGAGGAAAACTACACTTGTGTTTAGTGTGCGTTGACAGTTTCTCAGCATTATTCACCTGCAAAGGGGGCATATGAACATATTTAATGACCATGGTGCTTTTGATCTGTGATTTGTGTTCTATTCTG
Organism: Garcialebias charrua; assembly: GCA_038048925.1. NCBI lineage: Eukaryota > Metazoa > Chordata > Actinopteri > Cyprinodontiformes > Rivulidae > Garcialebias > Garcialebias charrua. The sequence continues at coordinate 24,420 of JBBPBX010044371.1, read as the reverse complement.
AATAAAATATTAGATGTTGGCCCCTCCACATCATTGCACTCAGTTTTTATTCACAATTTTTTTAGTTTCCCAACTTTTTTGAAATCCGGTTTGTAAATGTTTTCATTAGGTAAGGTTATTAACCAGCATGAGATACATTTTCATTGTTATGCTGATGATACACAGTTATGTTTCCATTAAACCCAATGAATCCAATCAGTTACTTAGACTACAAGCATGTCTTAAAGGCATAAAAACTTTGATGACCCTAAATTTTCTGCTTTTGAATACAGACAATATTAAGGTTTTAGTTTTTGGGCCTGAGCATCTTAAGAATTATTTTTTCAGTCTTTCACCCTCAGATGGCATTAACCTATGGAAGCAGTTATGTCTCATATTTAAAACTAAAATGGATTAGCAGAAATGCTTTTTCATTTCAAAGTCAAGCAGCATTTTTTGACTCATAAATAAAATTTAAAATGAATAATCCAAATTACATTTTCATTTTCTTCTTCGAGACTGCTCAATTTGTAAATTAATTAAAATGATGAATAAAATGACGTTTAACATTTAATTTTCAAAATATGTCCTAGTAAAAAGTGACCAAAATTCATTTTGAAATGTCAATTTTGAAAATTAAAATGAAATAGCAGAAAAGCTTTTATTTCAAAGTCAAGCTGCCTTTTTTGTCTCATAAATAAAATTTAAATTAAAAATTTAAGCTCGTCTTTTATTGGAGAGGAAAAAAAAAGAAGTTTGTGTTTATGCCTGTGGTTAACAAACACTCCTTTTTTTTTCTCCAATAAAAGACAAACGTAAAATAAGTTGTCCCAAGTGGGATTCGAACTCACGTCAAGAAAAGGCTTGGAACTGAAACCCAATGCTTTAACCACTAGACTACCAGGTATGTTGCATTTTATAGTTCCAGTTTTGCATTTAACGAATTGCCTCTCAGAAAATCCTGGCTACGCTTGTGTAAAAGACGCTGATTTGTAATCAGTTATTAACAGAAATTAAACTCAGTAACACTAACATATACTGTATAGCTTTGCAGCCTCTGCAGCGGAGCAGCTGTGTGTGCACGTGCACTGGAGGGAGATATCTGTTTAACCAACCAGGGCAGCAGGACATTTTCCTGTTTAAAACTCCGCCTGCTGCTAAAACAGCCAATCAGTGATTCAGTGGGCGTTGTGAAGCAGCCACTTGGAATTGCCAACTGAGATTGATTAATGTTACACTTTGAGCAGGGTTCAGAGTGAAAATGAAAATGCAAATTGTTCTTAGTTTCCTCTGCAGTTCTGAGCAGTCTTGAAGAAGAAAATGAAAATGATTTATTTTTCATTTTATTTATGAGACAAAAAAGGCAGCTTGACTTTGAAATTAAAAAGCTTTTTTGCTAATACATTTTAATTTTCAAATTTGACATTTCAAAATGAATTTTGGTCACTTTTTACTGGGACATGTTTTGAAAATTAAATGTTAAACGTTATTTTGTTTATCTTTTTAATTAATTTACACAATGAGCAGTCTTGATTTAGAAAATGAAAATAATTTAATTTAAATTTTATTTATGAGACAAAAAAGGCAGCTTGACTTTGAAATGAAAAAGCTTTTCTGCTATTTCATTTTAATTTTCAAAATTGACATTTCAAAATGAATTTTGGTCACTTTTTACTAGGACATATTTTGAAAATTAAATGTTAAACGTTATTTTATTCATCATTTTAATTAATTTACAAATTGAGCAGTCTCGAAGAAGAAAATGAAAATGCAATTTGGATTATTCATTTTAAATTTTATTTATGAGTCAACAAATGCTGCTTGACTTTGAAATGAAAAAGCATTTCTGCTAATCCATTTTAGTTTTAAATATGAGACATAACCGCTTCCATACTTTTGGTGGTGAATGATGCATATTTAGAGGTTTGTTTTATAATACAGTAATATATATGTCCATCAAAGATGCAAAATCATCATTACAACTCCATTTTGTTTGAATTTTTTAATAAGTTCAAGTTGAATGATACATGGCACACTTTACATCCAGAGTAGGGGTTGAACGAGTACATAATTTTTAAACTTGACATTAACATAAATAAACTTGATTAGTACTCGAGTAGTCGATGATGTCATAGGCTCTTAAGATGCAAAATAAATAAATATATAAAAATGCATAAAAACTTCATTATTTACCAAAAAACAAAAAAGAAAAGACCAACAAAACATTGGGAGCATTTATTATGCTCCTATCATTTATCATACTGCAGATAAGTCACAAAGTGAAAGTACCGTGCGGTGCTGAAACCGAAACTGAAAAACAAATGGGGCAACACCGCCTGCAGTGCTGTGCAATTTAGGTTTACTTTTAGAGATTAATGTGTTTATAGGTTTTTAATAGGTCTAGAGAGATGAATATGTGTTGCTTTTTGTTTGTGAAACGAGAGAGGAAACCGTTTCGGACGTGTTATATATGTGACCTGCAATCCAATACCGCCCCCTCCTGTCACAATCTACAATGGTGACAGAAGTTGATTAAATGAGCAGCAAAGCATTCTATAAAATTATAAACTGTTTTATTACACGACGCATTTTTACCTTTTTGACAAGACTGGACCAGCTCCATACATCCGTGGACCACAGAGGAATCCATTTGGTAGCGTCTACTAGCTCGGTGCGGATCATGTGACATGTGACGTAATGACGTCAGTGCGACGTGATGACGTCACTACGAGTACTCGAGAGGGACAAAAAGACCTCGATAGAACTTTTAGGACTCGATCTGTCGAGAAATCGGGTACACTATTAAAGCACTAATCTAGAGGCACACATTTTTAACTGGTTTAAAACCAGACGGAACAATTAAATCTAGACTAAACTTTTGGCTTGTATTAGATATTACACATGGCCTAGAAGTTAACTCTACTAACTCTGCTGCACCACTTACTGATCACTGTATTAATAAACTCACTTTAACTACTACAAATGCACAAAGGCACGCCAAAGGATTTGTGAAATTCAGTTTGAATCTCCTTAATCATGACCACTTTTATCAGGACATAAAAAGAACAATCGTTGATTTAAACAAAGACTCATCACTATCAAATTATAGGGTGAAGTGGGATCACTTAAAATATAATTCTCAAATTTAAATTTAATTTGTCAAATTTCAAGTCAACTCAGCAAACAAAGAGAAGCTGACATTGTAAGAGAAATTCCTGACATTTGTAATAAAGTTTTACTAAACGAAGATGACAAATGACGATTGATCCCCCTACACTCCTAACTAGACAATATTTACATCAACAAAGCCAAAGAAGCCTACATCCTGTCAAAAGCAAAATGGACAGAAGGGGGGGTAAAGATTTTCAGCATATTTCTGTAGACTAGACAAAAAGAGATGGTAACAAATAGGGGTGTAACGGTACGCTAAAATCACATTTTGGTTCAGTACAGTTTCAAGGAGGGCTCCAAGAACTTCATCAGCGAGTTTTCTGATTTCTTGGCTGAAATTACAGCCAAATATTCTCGGGTTGTCATTTCAGGCGACTTCAACTTGCACGTGTGTTGTCCTGAGAAGCCCATGGTTAAGGACTTTTTAGATTTATTGGACTCATTTAATTTAACTCAACACGTGAACTCTCCCACGCAGCAGCGTGGACATTTATTGGACCTTGTTTTAACATGTGATGTGACCGTTTCAAACCTTGAAATAGGAGACAATGTATTCTCGGATCATAGGCCAGTCAATTTTCAGTTCACCATCCCCCATGTAACCCCTAAAACATGCATTCCTGCACGTAAAGGCAGGAATGTTAACCATTTAACTGCCGCACGTTTCACTGAGGTTTACAACAATGACATGTTAATTCAGCCCCCATTGTTCCTCTCCAGCACTGAGGAGCTGACAAACCAGTTTGACTCTGTTTGTTTAAAGGCTTTGGATCAAGTGGCTCCTATTAAACCGAGAAGACCAAAACTCAGGGCCGAACCGTGGCTGAATGACACGACCAGAGCTGCCAGGCAGCAATGCCGAAAGGTGGAGAGGAAATGGAAAAAAGACAGACTGCAGGTCTCTTTTCAGATGGTAAAAGAGAGCTGGCGCCGATATCAGAAAGCAGTGAAAACTGCTAAATCACAATACTTCTCTGATATCATTGCTGCAAACTCTCGTAACCCTCGAGTTCTGTTCTCCACCCTAAACTCTGTTCTCCACCTCACTGAACAATCACCCATGGAAGCCTCGACTGAGCTGTGCGAGAACTTCCAACATTTCTTTTTAGATAAAATCGCAACCACCAGGGCTCTCATTTCTCCTCCATCTCACGATCCATCCATCCCACCTCAATCTGTTGCTGTTTGTGACCATTTTGAACCAGTCTCTCTGTCCTCTCTAGAGCAGGTCATGTGCAGCCTGAAACCATCTGGCTCCCCCTTCGATGTGGTCCCCCCTCGGCTTCTAAAGGAGGTTTTTCACACTCTAGGTCCCTCCATTCTCTCGATTGTAAATAGCAGTCTATCCTCGGGTGTGGTGCCAAAATCATTAAAACATGCTGCTGTTCAACCCCTCCTGAAAAAACCAAACCTCGACCCGTCAGTATTATCCAATTTCAGGCCTGTCTCCAGACTCCCATTTGTTTCTAAACTTCTAGAGAAAATAGTTGAGTCCCAACTAAAGTGCTTCCTGGAGGATCACGCTATCCCCGAGCTATTCCAGTCTGGCTTCAAATCCCTCCACAGCACTGAGACTGCCCTACTGAAGGTTTTTAACGACATCTTTCTATCCACAGATACTGGTGACTCTGTGCTGCTTGTCCTATTGGACCTCACATCCGCTTTCGACACCATCGACCATGAGATCCTCATTGCTAGGTTGGAGCAGTGGGTGGGCATCTCAGGATCAGCCCTAAACTGGTTCAGATCCTACCTCTCTGACAGGTCTTTTTGTGTGTCCATCAATGATTTTACTTCTGCAGTGGCGGCTCTTAAATGGGGGGTTCCGCAGGGGTCCATCCTGGGTCCTCTCTTGTTCTCCTTATACCTGCTGCCACTCGGTGCTATTTTCCGGAAACACAATATACCTTTCCACTTCTACGCTGATGACTGTCAAATTTACTTCCCCCTAAGACAAAATGGTACAGGCTCTATTCAACCTCTGCTCGACTGCCTGGCTGACATCAGGGACTGGATGGCTTTAAATTTCTTAAGCTTCAATGATAAGAAGTCTGAAGCCATATTGTTCCTTCCCAATGACACAACCTCAAACCACTGCATTGACCTGTCTGCTCTACCCCTGTCCGAAAAACAAAAAGTCACAAATCTGGGAGTGATAATGGATCCTGCCATGAAACTCAACAGTCATGTAAACATGATCGTCAAATCCTGTTTTTTCCAGCTGAGGCGTCTGTCTAAGCTGAAGCCCATATTATCCAAAAACAACCTGGAGACAGTGATTCACGCATTCATTACATCTAGGCTTGATTACTGCAATTCACTTCTGTTTGGCGTCAGTCAAGCCACCATTGCACGATTACAACTGGTTCAGAACGCAGCTGCCCGATTTTTAACCAGCACACGCAAAAGAGAGCACATTACACCAGTCTTGGCCTCCCTTCACTGGCTACCGGTTCATCTTCGAATCCAATTCAAAATTCTCATGTATGTCTACAAATCGCTGAACAGTCTCGCCCCCGCCTATCTCTCGGATCTGATACACCCATATGTCCCTCCACGTGCTTTGAGGTCAGAGGATCAGGTACTCTTAATAGTTCCAGAAACTCGCCTTAAGCGCAGGGGTGACAGGGCGTTCTCTGTAGCAGGCCCAAGACTCTGGAACGAGTTACCGCTGCTCATCAAACAGGCCCCCTCCCTCTCGGTTTTCAAATCCCGGTTAAAAACTCACTACTACTCCATTGCTTTCAATGCCAGCTGATTTGTATTGGATCGTTTGATTTATGATCTGCAATGTTTTTATGTTTTTCGTGTTGTACTTCATTGTCTGTGTTGCCTGTTGCGTGTTTGTTTGTCCAGCACTTTGGTGTGGACTTGTTCCTGTTTAAAGTGCTTTATAAATAAAATGGTATGGTATGGTATGGTATGGTTCTGTAAAATTTCGGCCCAAAAAAGGACAAAATAAAGACTTACAAAATGTTTATTTTGAAAATATGTCAAGTAAATGTAGCAGTAGAGAAAGATGCCTGATTAGGCACAAATGGGTTCCAGGTGTGAACCTCTGGTTTGTTAGAGTGGGCGTGGTATATAGGCAGCTGCCGCATTCAGTCAGACAGGTCGTCTTCATGCTCCCACTGCGTAGCTGGTGGCTGTGGGTGTTGGCCATGCAAGGCAACCCATCGCTGAGTGTGGTGCGGGCCGGTGTCGATTCCTTCATGGGGTAGGTGTTGTCACTCTCTGCACTTTAGCTGATTTTGGGTCAGAATTGTTAAGTCTACGTGTGGTTATAGGTAGAACGCCGAGGTGCTGCGCTTCTCCGCTCCCTCAGGTTGCGAGGGTGTGTGTGTGTATATGGTTGTGAAGATCGGCAGGTAAGGAAACAATTGTCATCGTAAGCTCCATTTGTGGCAGCTGTACGAAGAATAGTTATTAATTAACTTTCTTAGGTCTCTCCCACATCGGGACCACTGCTGCTCTGTTTCAGGAGACTGCTGCTTTATCTTCCGGGGTCCGCTCTAGTTCCTTGGCGACTCCGTTTGGGGAAGCTCTGCACGACTGATTTAAACATGGACTGTGGTGTCGTCAGCTGTTTCCCTCGGAGAGGCGCGTAGAGTGTGACGTCAGTGCCACACCGGTGGAATGGTGAACTGTATACTGTATATTTGTTGTAAACCTGTATTTATTGAAGTAATTTATTTATTGTATTTATTGAAGTAATTCAGTGTTTTTGGGGTTTAAAGGGTTTTTGGGTCTGTTTATTTAGTTGGGATGAAATTAAATCAAATAATTACATAAATAATGATGCACATGATTTACATAATTAAAGAATATTTTAAGATGTTTTAAGCTAACTGTTAATAAATCATGTTATATTGAACCGTTGTCCCGGATGCTTCAAAGTGTGCAAAGCGAACCTACGTGACCTTAATACTAAGGTATTATTCTCTGGGTGAAATTCCCAAGGTGGCGTTGTTGTTTAACTTAACTTATTTATGCTCTCAGGGCATGAGTAATGCCACATTTTGGCATTGTTGTTAGGGTGTTTGCATTTGCTTTTTATGAACATCCGAGACCAGTAGTTTGTGATTTTCAATACTATTTTGATGTTTTGTGTGTTTTGTTTTTTTCTTTGGTGTAGTTTGTTTTGTGTGCAGATTGGCCGATCCGGAAGCAGAGCAGTGGTGGTTCCAGCAAATCTTTAAAGTGGTGGGTGGATGAAATTTGTAATTATGGCAGAAGAAATTAAGGAGCTTAAAGATTTGGTAGCAAGCTTACAAATTGATAATGAGCAGTTGCGCCAAGGGCAGGCCAGCTTAAGTGCCCAGCCGTCAACTTCAGGAGTACCCAATGCCCCTCCCACCGAAAGACTGATTTTTGTACCTAGTGATAAGGAATGTCCCATCTTTAGAGGAAGGACCGGCATGGGACTGAGTGAGTGGATGGAGGAAGCGGAGATGCGTATGAGAGCACGACATTTATCCGTGGCTGATCAAGCTTTGTTTTTGATGAGTCATTTGGAGGGAGAAGCTCGAATTGAATTTAAGTATCGTTCTAGTGCAGAGGGAGAGGACCTTGCTAGAATATTTGAAATCTTACAGGAATTATATAGTTGTGCAGAGTCATATGTTACATTACAAGAAACCTTCTTTTCCAGAAGAAAGCAAGAGGGAGAGTCTTCAGGAGTTCTCCCTCGCGTTAATGGGTCTTATGGAGAATGCAAAGCAGCGCGCGCCTGCTGGCATGTTGAGTCCCGAGACATTGTTAAGAGATCAGTTTGTTGAACGGGTGTTGGATGGTTCTCTGCGTCGTGAACAGAAGCAGTTTGTGCGCAGGAGGCCAGACAACACTCTGCTTGAAGTTAGGGCTGCAGCGATTCGGAGGGAGCGTGAAGGGGTACCCTCTGGTGAGAAGTCATAGCCAATCGGCCCCGTTAGTTCATGGTTTTCAGTGTGGGATTCATGGTAGCCCGCCCCTAACATCCGTAACGGAAATGAGCCAGCTCAGAGAAATGCTAAAGTGTCAGCAGGAACAGCTCCAGCAGCTTAGTGAGAGCATATCCCAGTTGAAAAAATTATGTAGTCCTAATCGTTCTCGTTTTTCTGGTTCAGTGATCTGCAGGCGGTGTAATCGGCCCGGTCATTTTGCACGGGAATGTGAGGGGGTGCGGGCCTCTTATGGAGCACCATTTCAGAGGAATCCAGCTCCTCAGGCCCGCCCTACTTACCGGTCAGGTCAGAGTAATGTAAATGCTGATGCACTCTCTCGCCAGCACTTACCCCATCCACCAGATATGAGAGCCATGCTTTCGGAAACAGTTGAAGCACGCCCAGCGGTTGTTGCGATTTTGTCACAACACACTGTAGCCGAACTGTGTGCCTTGCAGCAGGCCGATCCTCTCTTACAGGAGGTGTTGGGGTTTTGGCGGAAGGGCCAATACCCCAGTCGAGAAGAACGAGCCCAGTTGTCCTCCGACACATTGGTTCTACTTCGTCAGTGGGACCGGTTTGTAGAGAGAGAGGGAGTGCTGTATCGGAAGATATTTAGACCAAATGGTGGTGAGGTAGTGTTTCAGTTGGTGTTACCTAGGGTAGAAAGAGGGTCAGAAAGAACTCCATTGTGTGTTTGTGGATTTAGAAAAAGCATATGACAGGGTACCAAGAGAAGAGGTGTGGTATTGCATGAGGAAATCTGGAGTGGCAGAAAAGTATGTTAGATTGGTACAGGACATGTATGAGGACAGCAGGACAGTGGTGAGATGTGCTGTGGGTGTGACAGATACCTTCAAGGTGGAGGTGGGATTGCATCAAGGATCGGCTCTGAGCCCCTTCTTGTTTGCTCTGGTGATGGACCGACTAACAGATGAGGTCAGGCAGGAATCCCCATGGACTATGATGTTTGCAGATGACATTGTGATCTGTGGTGAGAACAGGGAACAAGTGGAAGAGAACTTGGAGAGGTGGAGGTATGCTCTTGAAAGAAGAGGAATGAAAGTCAGTCGTAGTAAGACAGAGTACATGTGTGTGAATGAGAGGGAGGCCAGTGGAACAGTGAGGCTACAAGGAGCAGAGGTCACAAAGGTGCAGGACTTCAAGTACTTGGGGTCCACTGTACAGGAAAATGGGGAATGTGGTAAAGAGGTGAAAAAGAGAGTCCAGGCAGGATGGAGTGGATGGAGAAAAGTTTCAGGAGTGATTTGTGACAAAAAGGTGTCAGCAAAGGTCAAAGGAAAAGTTTACAAGACAGTGGTGAGACCAGCTATGTTGTATGGTCTGGAGACAGTGGCATTGACAAAAAGACAGGAGAAAGAACTGGAAGTGGCAGAAATGAAGATGCTGAGGTTCTCCTTAGGAGTGACAAGGATGGATAAGATCAGGAATGAGATCATCAGAGGTACAGCACATGTTAAACAACTGGGAGATAAAGTTAGGGAGGCCAGACTGAGATGGTTTGGACATGTCCAGAGGAGGGACAGTGGGTATATTGGTAGAAGGATGTTAGAAATGCAGCTGCCAGGAAAAAGACAAAGAGGGAGACCAAAGAGGAGATATATGGATGCAGTTAGAGAGGACATGGAGGTAGTTGGAGTGAGGACAGAGGATGCAGAGGACAGAGTGAGGTGGAGGAGGATGACTCGCTGTGGCGACCCCTGAAAAGGGAAAAGCCGAAAGAAGAAGAAGAAGAAGAAGAAGGGTACTTATTAAGAATGTTCTGACCCAAGTTCATGAGGAACATGGTCCTCAGGGGGTGGAGCGAACTTTGGCGCTCTTACGATCCCAATATTACTGGCCTTATATGGCCTCTGAAGTGGTCCAATGGTGCCAGGCTTGTGAAAGGTGCCAGGTAGCGAAGGATGTTCACCTCCTGTTGGGAGGTTCTTCCGCATCTTTGTCAACTATAACAGCTTGTTTTGGAGCTGACCAGATCAGTTTTAATAGATCGTCGGGTCACTGATACAAGAGGAGGGGGTAGAATGTAGCAGTAGAGAAAGATGCCTGATTAGGCACAAATGGGTTCCAGGTAGTGCTTTAACAGATTAACCGAGTTTTCGACAGATCGAGTGCTTTGACTTCTATCGAGGCTTTTTTGTCCAACTTGGGTACCCGTAGTGACGTCATCACGTCGCAGTAAGGTCTGTACGTCACATCACGTGATAAAAACAGAGTGTGGGGTAGCTTTTAGCTTTTAGTAGACGCTACAAAATGGATTCCTTTGTGCGCACGGATGTATGGAGCTGGTCCAGTCTTGTCAAAAAGGTAAAACAGTTTATAATTTTTTTCTTTGCTATGAACACCGTAGTAGATTGTGACAGCAGAGGGCAGTGTTGCAATGCAGGTCCCATATATAACACGGCCGAAACGGCTTCATCTCTCTCGTTTCACAAAGAAAAAGAAACAAATATTCATCTCTCTAGAGCTATTAAAAATCTATAAACACAATCTCTAAAAGTAAACCTAAATTGCACAGCACTGCAGGCGGTGGTACGGTGGCTGTGGCCCCATTTGTTTTTTAAGTTTCGGTTTTCAGCGCATTACTTTCACTTTTAAAATTAATAATAATAACTAATAGTTTTGTTTTTCCTGTGACTTATCTGCAGTATGATAAATGATAGGAGCATAATAAATGCTCCCAATGTTTTGTTGGTCTTTTTTTTCTTTTTGTAAAGACGTTTTTTATGCATTTATATTTATTTATTTATTTTTCATCATAAGACACTGTGACGTCATCGGCTACTCGAGCACCGCTAGAGTTTTTTTATGTTAATGTCGAGGTTAAAAATTATGTACTCGTTCAACCCCTAGTTCCAGGTGCGAACGTCTGGTTTGTTAGAGTCGGCGTGGTATATAGGCAGCTGCCGCATTCAGTCAGACAGGTCATCTTCATGATCCCGCTGCGTAGCTGGTGGCTGTGGGTGTTGGCCGTGCAAGGCAACCCATCGCTGAGTGTGGTGTGGGCCGGTGTTGATTCCTTCATGGGGTAGGTGTTGTCACTCTCTGCACTTTAGCTGATTTTGGGTCAGAATTGTTAAGTCTACGTGTGGTTATAGGTAGAACATCGCGGTGCTACGCTTCTCCGCTCCCTCAGGCTGCGAAGGTGTGTGTGTGTGTATATGGTTGTGAAGATCGGCAAGTAAGGAAACAATTGTCATCGTAAGCTCCATTTGTGGCAGCTGTATGAAGAATAGTTATTAATTAACTTTCTTAGGTCTCTCCCACATCGGGACCACTGCTGATCTGTTTCCTGAGACTGCTGCTTTATCTTCCAGGGTCCGCTCTAGTTCCTTGGCGACTCCGTTTGGGGAAGCTCTGCATGACTGATTTAAACATGGACTGTGGTGTCGTCAGCTGTTTCCCTCGGAGAGGCGCGTAGGGTGTGACGTCAGTGCGGCCATCTGCTTGTCGCTGCGGTGTGACGCGAGTGCCACACCGGTGGAATGGTGAACTAGCACCGCTCTTGAACTTCTATCACGACATGTGGACAGCTGTCAGTCATTCACTGAGGGACATGCCTCCATTCTAGCAACACACACTCTGATTGATCAGCTCATGGCCAATGAGCCCACGTGGGTCACTTTTTATTTGGATCAGCACCACAAACATGCATCTGAAATGATTGACAGAAAACCTGACAAGTTACAAAACAATGTATTTCAGCTCATCATGTGACCTCAAAACAATTGACCCCCTCCAAATGCTGTAGGCGCATAGACTTCAGCCCAGGTCAGCCCATACATTAAAGCAGCCCAGGAAACAGTGACTTTCAAAAACACACAGAACCACTGCTGGATCTGAATCACAGTTTTGCCAAGACCCAAGGCCAGGCACCACCCTACTTCTGACTGGTTAGTAGGCCTATCTAGTGTAGTTGGGAGTGTAAGCTGCACCTCTGTTAAATCCAGAGAAATGTCTGTTAAATCTCTTCTGCAGGTACACCAGCGATCCGGCACAGTGCCAGAGTCAAGTCAGATTTATTTGTATAGCACATTTAAAACAGGAACGGTTACAAAAGTGCTTAGCAGAGTGCCATCAGACCCTGCATGTCTGGTGAAAGCTTCTACTTCCTTAGCTTGGATTTTGACCCAGGTATTGTCCACCAGGGCTAGGAGGAAGGCCAGAGACGAAGTCAGAGTCCAGAAATGATGACAGAATGTTTATTCAGCTGTGCTCCTCTGAATTGTCCGTGGAATTCCTCAGTAGAAGGTTTGGGAGGGGGAGAGCGTCAGGTTTACAAAACTTTTCCAGGCGTGTTGAGATAAGACGGCCTGTCAAGGCCAGTCAGGGAGCCGAATGTCAGATAAACACGATTGTTTTGGGGACAGGCAGAACTTTAATGACATCTACCTTCAGTCTGTGTCGGTCCACTCGCTTCCAAAATGTCCAAATTAAAATGACCATAACAATGGAACGTGCCTGAGAAAAAAAATCCCCAAGATCTGATCCATTCAGCCAAAAGTCTGGGTTCTTGAGACATGAACTAAGCCATCATGTAAGGGAGGCAGCCTGACCAGGTCCACATTTGCTGCCGACAACTTCCTTGTTTGTTGATAGACCAGGAACCAGCCAAATCCAAAAAGCAGGAACCAGTTATCATAAATCCAATTAAATATGTGTCCTTAAGATCCACAGATGACAGCAGAGATAGACACATCATCAAGTCTTCCAAGTCAATGAGATATCCAGCTGTGTGCATGCCAACAGGGCAAATCGGCTCGCCTACAGCCTGTCTTCTCTTTAAAGAAATGTTATCAGTTGTGTTGAGGGACCAACTGACCAAATTGAAGTCCATAGTTATGATTCGGAAGATTTTGTAGAAGAGAGGCTCTCAAACAGTTTCACAGACAAGACAAAGCAAAAGCAAAGCGGAGACCGAGAGGAGACGTCCGCCCTTAGAAGACTTCTCCCTCCTGGTTGGGGATGCCCAAAGTCCACAGCAAACTTCACTTTTTCTTCAAAATACTCCCCCATCCGAACTTCCTGTTCCTCATCGTGTCTCCACAAAGCAGAACACACTAGTAAAATGGCTCGTCTGTCCTTTTCCACTGTCTTTGTCATTGTTGCAAAAATCATCTTCAGATCTCCCCCTCCCTCCACACAGCCCCAATTGTCCACCATCAGCATCTCTTCACACAATTTTTCATCCGATCATGCTCATTCACTGATATTCAGTCCCACAATAAATTCATTACTTCAATGTCATTACACTTTGTATCCAAGGAGCCACAGTCCTCATCATTCTTGCAAAACTCCCCAGCCTGCACACACTCCCACCCTCTGTCCACAGAATTATATATTACATAGGCTGCATGGATGCATCCTGTCATCACTCCAAAACCACCAGAACTGAGTTGAACAAACTTCTGGAATTTCTCAACACCTGTGGCAAATGAGTTTATAATCTGTAGGACAAAACTTGTGTTCTTGCAAATTATTTTTTTTCCTGAGGCATTACATACGTTTTTATTACATTCTGTGTATGTATATACAGGTAGTCCCCGACTTACGAGCGCTCTTACTTACAAGGTCCCGGACTTACGAATATGCATCTCATTAAAAAAAATTATATGTTTTTTTAAATAAATGAATACATGTACAGTACTGTACAGTCACCAAGCACTTAGCCTATCCTAACACAGTTTTTAAAGATGAAGGAGTGAGTTGAATTGTCTCCCTTTCACATAAAGTGAAAGTAGCTCCCTTTATGTGAATGGAGCCTGCTGGGGAGGAGGGAGACAATTCAACTGACTCCTTAACTGTGTTAGGATAGGCTAAGTGCTTGGTGACTGTACAGTACTGTACTGTACATTTATCTATTTATAAATAAATAAATAAAAATATATACTGAACTGTACAGTATATTTTTAATAAATAGATAAATGTACAGTACTGTACAGTCACCAAGCACTTAGCCTATTCTAACACAGTTTTTAAAGATGAAGGAGTGAGTGGAATTGTCTCCCTCCTCCCCAGCAAGCTCCATTCCCATAAAGGGAGCTAGCACCCTTTATGTGAAAGGAAGACAATTAAACTCGCTCCTTCATCTTTAAAAACTGTTAGGATAGGCTAAATGCTTGGTGACTGTACAGTACTGTACATGTATTCATTTCTAAAAATAAAAATTAAAAAATATATATATTTTTTGGTGATTCTACTTACGAATTTTTGACATACGAGCGCCCCCTAGGGACGGAACTCGCTTGTAAGTCGGGGACTACCTGTATATCACAGTAAAACCACTTAAAATATAATTTTGAATGAAACTTGTTGATGACATCATGAGTTTTTGTTTGATTTTAGAACATTTTAATAAGTGGACAGTACTGAAGTGACTTTTCTGATATGTCAAGAAATAAACTAACATAGCAGACATTTTCTTTTTCTGAATTCCTGGATATTTTGGTGTAGCGGAGTGCATTTTCTAGTTGAAATTGAACGCATCGTGATGCTGTAACAAGCTGTGAAGAAGAGCAAGATTTTAAAAAATCTGAATCGTGGACAACTTGACCGTAGGATCCAAACAGTTCCTAACACAGCTTAGCTCCACACTTCACTTTAGACTGCAGTAAATAAATACATACCTGTGTAACCCTGATGTTTGGTTTGATACCAGCGAACTGATGAATCGCTCACCCAGGAACTCTTCTCAGCTTCACACCATTTATTAACAGGAACTTCATCTGTAACAGAAAAAAAAAATGTTGTTGGTGGTGGTCTGACATGTAGCTCCTGCCCCAACTCTGAGAATGTCAGGCAGTAAAAAATGCTATCAAGCCAGTCTCCACTTCCAAAATGATGGTTTTGTTGTGCACACAAACACTATGAATTACAGTAACCTTTGTGAGTTTTCAAAATAAAATCTGTTAATGATGTCATACTTGCTGTTGTTACAAAATTATTTGTGGATGATTTATTTATCCATCCATCCATTTTCGTCCGCTTATCCGGGGTCGGGTCGCGGGGGTAGCAGCCTAAGTAGGGAGGTCCAGACTTCCCTCTCCCCAGCCACTTGGAGCAGCTCCTCTGGGGGAATCCCAAGGCGTTCCCAGGCCAGCCGAGAAACATTATTTATGTTATCATTTATTATATAATATGTGTAGTGGTACACCTTTGTCTCTGAAAACTCGGTGGTACACTTTGTTTCTCTGAACCTGTCAGTGAGATCTTTTCTTGGAAAACACAAGAGAGTACAATGAACACTGTTTATTCCATTAATTTGAATCCAAGACCCAAATTAAATCACCAAGAGACTCTTTAATTTGTTCTAATTCAAATACTGTACTGTATATCAAAAGAATAACCTTGTCTTTATTGTATGATCATTGTTATTGTTTAATATTTTGATAATCAAGACTCTGTTTATTCCTAATCGAATTTTACAGGTCAACAGTTTGTAAATGAAACACAAATAATTACACTCTGTAGGCTGAAAGAAAATCTGCTGAGTGGTTTATGTTATGAGCTATTTGTTAAAATATACACGGAAAAATAACGAGGCTAACGCGACACGTTTATGCCCATAAAACATCAATTTTTTTAAATCTCAAACATCTCATAAAGCTAGTCAGTTGTAAATGTCCATACAGTGATTACATTCTGTAAGTTTGATTAAAAATCTGTCCTGTGGTTCTTGACTTATCTTGCTAACAAACAGCTAACAAACACAGCAAACAGTTCTTACCTCCAGAGCAGGAGGCAGGGCAGCGACAGAGTCAGTCCGAGCAGAGGAGGCTTTTTTCAGACACATGAGCTGGAAACGGTCGGTGTACTCTCTGGAAGTGTCCCCTTGCGGACAAAAGTGGTACTGCACCATTTTTTTGCCAAAATGAAAAACTGTCATATTTGAGACATAAATTGGTCTAAAAATATGTGGGAAATCCATAAACAGGTCTCACCTCTCTATAGGTTGCAGGGCATGCAAATTAGGCAAAAAACCGCAACCTATATTCCGGAATTTACGGTACAAAGAAACACTTGATGTTAAAATGCTATAAATGTCATTTCTGAAATTAATTTACAATTTTAACTGTTATTTTTCAAAAATGATAGTTACTTAAAACATTACTGGTAAACATATAAATTTATTATTTTAAATTTAACATTCCCGTTTTTTCTTCAACTATGTTGCCTGTCAACGAGAAAACAAACTTTCTGCACACTAATGATGTGATTTGTGGTAAAGTCGTACTTAGCTGTTTCTACAACATCCTGAAGAACGAGCAACAAACACAGCAACTTTGAGAAAATTACATGTAAAATGTCCAAATTTGGAGGGCCTTTATTTTCAAATTCCACATGAGATCTTGGTGACATTTGGTGAACAACATCTGGAGTTGTTCTACAGTCAGCCTGAAGTGAGACTGGTCACTGGAAACTAAGAGTTTTGTTTTAATATTAATGGAAACTTCAGGGAAAACAATTTAACATTCTCACATAATGAACATACAAATAACCACAAAACAGTAGCCTGGCCCTCGCCTTCCTGCACAGCTCCGCTCAATTCTCATTTCCCTTCACTGCACAGTCTGGGACTTGTCCCATAGACAAGGATATCTCCGGTAGGTTTTGACCGGACCAATCAGAGAGCAGAAGGCGGAGTTTTGAACGACGTCGACTGACGTCGTCATTCAAAATGGCTGCCGCCACGAAGGAATTTTCAATAAAACAAGGTAAAAAACTATTATTTCTCTGCTGAGAAAAAATATATTTCATAGCTGACGTTATATCAGAAGTGTTCCTGAGCAATCAGAGAGCAGAAGGCGGAGTTTTGAACGATGTCGACTGACGTCGTCATTCAAAATGGCTGCCGCCACGAACGAATTTTCATCAAAACAAGGTAAAAAACTATTATTTCTCTGCTGAGAAAAAATATATTTCATAGCTGACGTTATATCAGAAGTGTTCCTGAGCTTAACAGTTCCTAAATCAATTCACGAAATGGTCAAATCTGCTGGATATTAAATAGTTTCGGTTTGATATTTTCCAAACAGCCTCGGGTGCGCTACGAAAATAAATGATAAAAAATCGAATTTTATCTCAAATGTTTCATCTAGGCCAACAGTCAGTAAATTAAAGACATATAATTACACACTGGTGGCAGAAAAAATATCCACCGAGTGGTTTCTGAGCAATTTATCTGATAGCCTGGACCTCGCCAGGCTAAACTAACAAAACTCTGCCTCCTGTTCTCTGATTGGTCCATTCAAAAATCTCCAGGAGAAATCGTTGTCTATGGCAGAGATGCCAGACCCTAGTCCAAAGCGAAGTGAAGGACAAGGGTCTGGTTTAAACCAGGCTAACAAAACAGAGACAAAAGTTAAATATTATGGATCCATATTCACAGGAGGACATTAAAAATCATTTCTGAACATAGACCAGCAAGAATGACTTCAATCATCTAGAGTCAAAACATGAAAAACACACTGAAGTTTTTTATTTTATTTAACTTAGCAACACAAAAAGTTCTCTATTCTTTGGATATGGGGGCGACATTCAAATTTTTAGTGGAAACAGCTGAGCAGGAATGTTGGTCCCATTACAGCTTCCAGTGCTAACATGTGTTTTATGTACAGTTTGTACCAACAGGAGACACAGATCAGCTTTTATTTTGAAAGAACCTCGCAAGCATGACTATCTAATTCATGGTGTTAGCGCGTGCACAACCAAACCGCGTGGGCACTGACTTTTGGAAGTGGAGGCTGCTGGACCAAAGTATAATATTGAACAATTTTACTAGAAATTACAACCATACCTGTTAGAGAACAAACATGTGGTTGGTGGAGGTCTGACGTGAAGCTCCTGCTCCTACACAGAAAAACACACACACAGTCACGAGACTAGATTATCCAAGCACGTGACAACGAGATGTAGCTGCTAACAGCTACACATGCTAACAGCTACACATGCTAACAGCTACAGATGTTAACAGCTACAGATGTTAACAGCTACATACGTTAACAGCTACAGATGTTAAAAGCTACAGATGCTAACAGCTACAGACGTTAACAGCTACATATGTTAACGCTAAAGATGTTAACAGTTACACATGCTAACAGCTACAGATGCTAACAGCTACACATGCTAACAGCTACAGATGTTAACAGCTACAGACATTAACAGCTACAGATATTAACAGCTACAGACGTTAACAGCTACAGATGTTAACAATTACAGATGCTAACAGCTACAGATGTTAACAGCTACAGACATTAACAGCTACAGATGTTAACAGCTACAGATGTTAACAGCTACAGATGTTAGCAGCTACAGACGTTAACAGCTACAGATGTTAACAGCTACATATGTTAACAGCTAAAGATGTTAACAGCTACAGATGCTAACAGCTACAGACGTTACCAGCTACAGATGTTAACGCTAAAGATGTTAACAGCTACACATGCTAACAGCTACACATCCTAACAGCTACAGACGTTAACAGCTACAGATGTTAACAGCTACAGACGTTAACAGCTACAGATGTTAACAATTACAGATGCTAACAGCTACAGATGTTAGAATAGAATAGAATAGAATATATATCTTTATTGACCTTGACATTGCACCGGGGGCACAAAGACAACGTTAATGATTACGCACATTCATCATGGATAGGGACGAGCGCACGAAGTCGCAGCAGTATAAAACCGCGCCACCACAATCAGATATGGAAAAAGGAAAGACACAATAGGTATCATTTGTGTTATTCAAAAAGAGAGTCTATCAAAGATTGCCTGAGGACACTCCATGATAAAGTCCCAAAAACTCTAACAGCATTAGCACATCACACGAGACATAGTTGCAGTTTTGACGACAGGCGGGAGGAACAGTCTGTGTCTTTCTGTTCAGATAAGAGCAGTTCGCTGGTCTCAGAGCTCAGCTCCCACCGAGAACACACACACAGAAACCTCTTGGGGGAGGGTGGATGGGAGGGTAGCGGGCCCTACAGCTCCCAGCTCAGGAGAAAATTTGTAGGCAGCATTCAAGGCCAGAGACCAGATTAGATTTGTTGCTTATTTTTCAGTCAGACCACAGTGTTCTTTTTACTGCAGTCTTTTAGTCCAGGTGCAGCTTCTGGGTCCAAATCGCCGAATCGAGTCAGGTTCCGAGCTAAGAAAAGATCCTTCCGTATGTGCCCTGTTTTTAATCCGAGCGGCTGTAAAAACGAGTCCCACACACCACGGTCCGCGGCGGCCGCCACTCACCACCGTGTGATTCAGCTCGCACACAGCTGGGAAGGTCATTCATAGCCTGGTTCAAAGCATTTTTGCTGAGCAGGAAGTCTCGCCAGCTCGCCGATCGCGGCGGTCCCTCAGCCTTCAGTGGCAAGATCCACCGGTATCCCAATAAATCACAGAGGTTCCACGTCCCCGACAGAGTGAGCGGACAGTTACATTAGCCTGCTCATCGAGTCCATAATGTAGCTCACCGCATGCGTGTCGTAAGGGCGCTCTGGCTCTCCCCGGCCAGAACGCTTCGTGGAAATTTATGTTATCGATAGTATCGATAGATGAAATGGCCCAGAAAGCAGTCCACGCACATAAATCCATCCCAAATTGGTTCGAGCGAGCGCTGAAGAGTTATAGACGAGACAAATGCAGAAGCAGGGAGGGGGAAACCAGCGAGGTGAGGAGCGAAAGGAGATGCGACCTTCCCTGTCGAGAGCTGGGTAAGAAAAGAACTACAGACATTAACAGCTACAGATGTTAACAGCTACAGATGTTAACAGCTACAGATGTTAACAGCTACAGACGCCAACAGCTACAGACGCCAACAGCTACAGACGCCAACAGCTACAGATGTTAACAGCTACAGATGTTAACAGCTACAGACGTTAACAGCTACAGATGCCAACAAATACAGATGTTAACAGCTACATACGCAAACAACTACAGATGTTAACAGCTTCAAACGTTAACAGCTACAGACGTTAACAGCTACAGACGCCAACAACTACAGATGTTAACAGCTACAGATGTTAACAGCTACAGATGTTAACAGCTACAGACGTTAACAGCTACAGATGCCAACAAATACAGATGTTAACAGCTACATACGCAAACAACTACAGATGTTAACAGCTTCAAACGTTAACAGCTACAGACGTTAACAGCTACTGACGCTACCAGCTACAGATGTTAGCAGCTACAGATGTTAACAGCTACAGATGCCAACAACTACAGATTTTAACAGCTATAGATGTTAACAGCTACAGACGCTAACAGCTAACGACGCTAACAGCTACAGACGTTAGCAGCTACAGATGTTAACAGCTACAGATGCTAACAGCTACAGACGCCAACAACTACAGATGTTAACCGCTACAGATGTTAACAGCTACAGATGCTAACAGAGTGAACTAACTTCCTCTCCACAGACAAGAAGCTGTAGTGTTACAAGCCTCTGGCAGCAGCAGCTTAGAACTAAATCACAGAATAAAGTATTTGACTCACGAGAAGTCTTTTTCCATAAGTAATTGAAATAAATCACGAAGCTAAATCCAGACGGAGCTTCTCATCACGAAGGAAAACAAAGAGGCCGAGCTGGTGACGTCATGTCCACATATTTACCAGCAGCCACCACCAGGGGGCCACCAGTTTTGGCAGGGGGGTTACTCCCTATTAAAACATGTCATGACACAGAGATCTCAGGAATCCCAGTAAAACACAAAGTTAAATATCTTGGTATCTATATTATAAAAGAGGAGGACCAAAGATTAAGTGATAACTTTAATCCCCTTGTTACTGTAATTTAAAAAAAAATTCAATTTATGGGTACAGAGAGATACACATTCAGTGTAAGACAACACTCCACTACAGCTACATGCCAGGGAGACAGAAAAGTGGGTGAAGAATTTATCTGACAGACAGCTCACCCAGGAGAGACAGCAAGCGCAATTCGTGGCACCGGCATGTCGTACTGACACTTCCTGTGACATGCCACTCTTCCTGTGACATGCCACTGTTTTTGTGACATGCCACAGTTTTTTGTGCCACTAGATGGCAGTTTTTACTGACATGTCAGTGTTTTCACAGTGACATGCCACAGTTTTTTGTGCCACTAGATGGCAGTTTTTACTGACATGTCAGTGTTTTCAGCATGTCAATGCCTATTTTCGCCTAATTACTCATTTATACTGCCTCTTATTAAAATATTGATTCAAAATTGTGACTGTATTGCTTTTTAAATCATAGAAAACATTTATTTAATGGATATTTACTTGTTGTGGGGGACATGTAGTACTGACATGTCAGTGTTTTCAGCATGTCAATGCATATTTTCGCCTAATTAAATCATAGAAAACATTTATTTAGTGGATATTTACTTGTTGTGGGGGACATGTAGTACTGACATGTCAGTGTTTTCAGAATGCCAATGCCTATTTTCGCCTAATTAAATCATAGAAAACATTCATTTAAGGGATATTTACTTGTTGTGGGGGACATGTTACTGACTGTCAGTGTTTTCAGCATGTCAATGCCTATTTTCGCCTAATTACTCATTTATACTGCCTCTTATTAAAATATTGATTCAAAATTGTGACTGTATTGCTTTTTAAATCATAGAAAACATTTATTTAATGGATATTTACTTGTTGTGGGGGACATGTAGTACTGACATGTCAGTGTTTTCAGCATGTCAATGCATATTTTCGCCTAATTAAATCATAGAAAACATTTATTTAATGGATATTTACTTGTTGTGGGGGACATGTAGTACTGACATGTCAGTGTTTTCAGCATGTCAATGCCTATTTTCGCCTAATTAAATCATAGAAAACATTTATTTAATGGATATTTACTTGTTGTGGGGGACATGTAGTACCGACATGTCAGTGTTTTTGTGACATGCAACAGTTTTTTTGTGCCACTAGATGGCAGTGTTTTCAGCATGTCAATGCCTATTTTCACCTAATTAAATCATAGAAAACATTTATTTAAGGGATATTTACTTGTTGTGGGGGACATGTAGTACTGACATGTCAGTGTTTTCAGCATGTCAATGCCTATTTTCGCCTAATTAAATCATAGAAAACATTCATTTAAGGGATATTTACTTGTTGTGGGGGACATGTTACTGACTGTCAGTGTTTTCAGCATGTCAATGCCTATTTTCGCCTAATTACTCATTTATACTGCCTCTTATTAAAATATTGATTCAAAATTGTGACTGTATTGCTTTTTAAATCATAGAAAACATTTATTTAATGGATATTTACTTGTTGTGGGGGACATGTAGTACCGACATGTCAGTGTTTTTGTGACATGCAACAGTTTTTTTGTGCCACTAGATGGCAGTGTTTTCAGCATGTCAATGCCTATTTTCACCTAATTAAATCATAGAAAACATTTATTTAAGGGATATTTACTTGTTGTGGGGGACATGTAGTACTGACATGTCAGTGTTT
>JBBPBX010044370.1:14264-27491 GCA_038048925.1 Garcialebias charrua | reverse complement strand
GGGGGCCCTGTGAACTTCGGTGCCCAGGGGCCCCTGGGGTTGTTAATCCGGCCCTGGTCAAGGAGAGGGGAAACCTTTCCATTATACGTCTCCCAGGCAAAAAACATAAACATCAAGGGAAACCCTTGTGAATGTTATTGCTGCTTGTGTCGGGACAAAGCAACCAAAGCCTTAGGCTTTCAGCCAGTACCTCTCAGAGGCCAGGCTGAGAGTTGCCACAACCCTGGACGTGGGTGTAGAAGTTGTCCACGTGCCTGAGTCAGTAGGTCCCTATGAGGAGGCAATTGCCATGGTGTTCCTGACAACATTGAGATCAACTCCGGAAACCACGGTTTCTGTGGCCATCTGGGAGCTATGAGGATCAAGGAGAGGGCTCCCCGTCTTACCCGTTCCAATGTCGCCCCGATCAGAGGGACAGGTGGAAAGGCGTAGTAGAGCACTCCTGCTGGCCAATCATGTGCCAGAGCGTCTATTCCTAACGGAGCATCTGTCTCCTTCAGGGAGAAATAGAGGTCACAGTGTGAGCTAGCTCTGCAGGCAAACAGGTCCACAGAGGCTCTGCCGAAACGTGACCATACCTGTTCCACGATCCGTGGGTTCAGGCTCCATTCCGACGCCAACAGAGGCCTTCTTTGAAAGGGCATCCGCTCCATAATTCAGATCACCAGGGACATGAGTCGCCCTAAGTGACAGAATTCTTGGAGCACACCACGTGAGCATCCTCCGTGTCAGATCGAGGAGGGCCCGGGACCTCGTCCCTCCCTCTCTGTTGATGAAGGACACCGTGGTCCTGTTATCTGATTTTACCAGGATATGATGCCCGGCAACCAGACCTTTACTGAAGAAGTATTTTAATGACAGGAATACGGCCAGTAATTCCAGGAAGTTAATATGTAATTTGGCTTCCTGCTTGTTCCAAAGGCCGCGGGCGTTCTGGTTCCTGCAGATCGCTCCCCATCCTGTTTTTGAGGCGTCCGTCGTGATGACTACACGGGACGACACCCTTCCCAGTGAGACCCCTTCCGTGAAAACGGACGGATCTCTCCAAGGTTCCAGGGCCTTTAGACACTCTGGGTATATCTTAAACTTTTCTGCTTGTTTGGGCAGAGCGGGTTGTATTTGTTGGTTTAACCATACCTGTATGGCCCGCA
This sequence comes from Garcialebias charrua, assembly GCA_038048925.1. Classification (NCBI taxonomy): domain Eukaryota; kingdom Metazoa; phylum Chordata; class Actinopteri; order Cyprinodontiformes; family Rivulidae; genus Garcialebias; species Garcialebias charrua. The sequence goes on along the minus strand of JBBPBX010044370.1, from coordinate 26,340 downwards.
TTTTCAATAATGCACGTGGCACACAAGGAATGGCTGCCGCCAAGAGGCTCAACAGGCGTTGGCACGTTTTCACAGGGACCCGTTGGTCTAGTTTAAATCTTCCCAGGCAATGGCGAATGGAGGAGACTCTTTCCTTCGAGAGCCATGCTCTGTATTGGACAGTGTCAATCTGTACACCCAGAAATACGGTAACCCATGACGGAGTCAGATCGCTTTTCTGTAGGTTTATGACAAAACCGAGAGACTCCAGGTGAGAGATCACCTTAAGGGAGTGTGACAGCACCTGCTTTCTGCTTCCAGCCAGAATTAGCAGGTCGTCCAGGTAATTCAAGACCCTGAGTCCTTGATTCCTAAGAGGGGTCAGGGCTGCATCCAGACATTTAGTAAATGTACGCGGAGCAGTCTTTAAACCGAAGGGTAAGGCTTTGAATTCATAAGCGTTACCTTCGAATGCAAAACGGAGGAACTTTCTGTGTCTCCTCCACACGCCTATATGGAAATAGGCATCTTTCAAATCCACTGTACATGCGTAGTCTCCTGGTCTCACAGACTGGAGAACTTGCCGCAGTGTAAGCATCCTGAACTTGAAAGTTTTAATTCTTTTATTGAGAGTCCTGAGATCCAGAATCGGTCTCAAGGAACAATCCTTTTTGGGCACCAGGAAGTACTTGCTGTAGTGTCCGGAGCGTAGTTTGCGTCCTGAGACCAAACTCCCTTTTTCAGCATCGTTGAAACTTCCTCCCTCAGCACATGCGCGCGTGCAGGGTTGATCTTGGATTGCAACACCCCTGAGAAATGGGGCGGCCTCTTTGAGAACTGCAACTTGAGACCGTGACGTATTGTTGTCATGACCCAATCATTTGGTAGACACGCCTCCCAAGCCTGCGCATGCGCGCTGAGCTTGGATAGCATGTTGAATTGTAGCTCCTCGTGTTTCAGGTCTAAGGGGGTAACCTTTGACCCCTTCTCGTACCTTTTCGAGGAGGTTACTCAGCCCAACAGAAGATATTGCAAGATCAGGCCGTTTCCGGTGAATCTCGTGTATCTTGCTATGGTTCATAGTTCGACCGTGAGGTCTGGGTTTCATAAAAATGGGACTCGGGTCAAGAACCAGGGCAGTCTGTGCTTTGGTACTTTTATTTTTGTACATGTCTGAAACAGTGTCTGTTTTGTTTACATATACAGTAGGCGAGTCATGTTTGGTGCGCGCACACATGTCACCAGCTCCTCGTGATTCTCTACGAGCAGAGACTGGGACCAGAAAGATAGGTTCCCGTACCTCGTGGGCGGGCGAACCTGTAAAATTATCAGTTCGTCCTGGTTCATCAGGTCCGGAACTGGTTTCCGTAGTAAGAGGTCGAAGCAACACTCGGACGGTACTGCGAAGCCTCACAGTCCTCAGCGGGTCTCTTTCGTGGGAGACCACGTGTGTTTTCCGTTGGTGGGGTGAATTTTTTCCTTGGCAAACCCTCGCGGAGGGCATCCGCTTGTTTGCGTCTTTGTTCCAGCCTTGTCTGGACACATTCCAGGGCTCTTCCGAAGAGTCCCGTCGACTTGATCGGGTGTTGTAGGAAGGTGGACCTCTGGTTTTCCGGGAGGTCCGAGAGCGTTAGTCAAAGATGGCGTTGGGCGACAACTATTTCTGCCATTGCTTTGCCCTGAGAAATAGCTACTGTCCCCATCATGCTGAGCACGAGGTCAGAGGCATGGCGGGCCTCCTCTATGGCCTCGGTTGTGGCTTGCTCGTCTTTTGTTACCTGGATATCCTGTAGTTTTTCCACCAGGTAGGCCTGTACCATGCTCGACATATTAATTGCGCTAGCCGCGAGGCCTTGGGCCTTGTAGCACCTCTCGAGTTGTTTCTCCGAAGCGCGACAGGCTTTGCTGGGCAGCGTTGGTTTCATCCCCGTGGCTGTGGGGCCCAGGTGAGCCGCCAGAGACTCCTCTATTGGGGGTGCACTGGCAAGGCCCAGAGCCTCCATTCCCGCGACATCCAAGAGTCGGGACAATGGTAGCATGATGGGAGCCCTGGGTTCCACCCAGGAGCGTTTGAGTTCCGTTAGAAAGTCCAGAGAAATTGGCATTTTCTGCGACGTTGTCGGTTGCTTCGCGTAGAAATAGTTTCCCACCAGCCTCGTAGCCTGTTGGCGATGTGTGGGGTCCAGCCACGTGACCTGCAGGGCATCAACTGCCCTATGGCACAGGTCGAACAGGGCAGGTACCGACAAGTCCGGTTCCGGAAGGTTCTGCACCAGGTTCTGGGAGGAGTGAACAGTTTCTCCCTTGTCACCGTATTCGGCGTCTATGTCGGACACTTCTGGCGTCGAGTCTTCGACGGCAAGAGAGGAGTCCGACGCGTTGTCCTCCCCGACCCGGCCGCTACACTCCAGGTCCACGTTTTCAGGCTCCGGTTCTGGAGCAGGCAGGTTAGTGCGACGTGCGACCTTCATCGCCGCGGTCCTTGCCATAGATTTGGCCAACGTGTCCGTGCGGCGTTTCCTCACTGTGGCCGTCATTCGACGACAGTGGGGGCAGGAGTCGGGGGATTCCAGCGCTTTCCTCGCGTGCAGGATCCCTAGGCAGACAGGACAGGCCTCGTGGGTGTCCGTCGCCAAAAGGGAGTAGCCGCAGCCGCTGGGACATGGGCGCGAGCGAGGACTCGTCGTCCTGGTTTTCTTCTTCTTTGTAATAATAATAATAATAATGAATTCAATTTATAACGCACTTTTCATTAATGAAAATCTCAAAGTGCTACAAAGTGCAACAGAATTAAATGTCAATAAAACAAGTAAAACAAGTAAAATCAATAACAGTATCAACTAAGATCAAAAGTAGAATCATGAGGAGGTAGAGTATGCTCGGTTGAAAAGAAAGGTCTTCAAGCCGCTCTTAAAGTCAACCACAGACTGTGGGGCTCTCAGACAGTCAGGAAGAGAGTTCCACAGGCGGGGGGCAGCCACACTGAAAGCCCGGTCTCCCATGGTCCTTAATTTGGTTCTCGGAATGTGAAGGAGATTACTGTTCTGTGACCGCAGCGACTGGGTGGATGAGTATGGAATAAGAATATCCTTCAGATAATTTCAAAGATAAAGATCATTTATTACTACTGTTTACATTTACACTACTTTTATCTACACTACTGCAGATACATATACAGCATTCTCTGACTAGCCTTATCTAAGGATGCCAAATGTGCCTTATGTGCCTCACTGCATATGCCACTTTGCCTCTATACCAACATCAACTACCTCATACATATACTGTGTACATTAACTTATATGCTGCTGTGCCACTCTTTGCAAATGTCAACGCTAGAAACTTCAGTTTATTTTATAGATTTACGTTTTTATACTTTTCATACTACTATGCAAAAACTCAGGACAGTATTACACTTTTATTATTTCATTTTATGCTTATGTTCATTGGGTGTTTGGTGTTTCAGTGTTGGTGTAAATTTTCATACTTTTATACTATTATGAAAAAACTCAGGACAGTGTTACACTTTTTTACTATTTTATGCTTATGTGTATTAAATGTTTTAGTGTTTAGATGGTTACTGTTGCACCGAGGGACTGAGAGAAACGCAATTTCGGTCCTGTGTATGTCCTGTACATATTGCAGTTCTGACAATAAAGTTGACTTTGACTTTGACTTAATCTGGTGAAGTTCCATGTAAGCATTGATGTGTAATGAGAGCAGTTTTGTACTGAATTCTGTAGGCGACAGGAAGCCAATGAAGGTTATGGAGAATGGGCGTAATATGTTCAAATTTACGAACTCTCAACAAGATCCTTGCTGCACTGTTTTGAATATATTGAAGTTTCTGAAGGTTTTTGCCAGGGATTCCAATAAACAGGGAGTTGCAGTAGTCGAGCCTGGAGGAGACAAAAGCATGGACGAGCTTCTCAGCATCGGAAAAAGTTAGGGATGGGCGAAGTCTGGAGATGTTTCGAAGATGGAAGAAGCAAGTTTTAAACAGAAGCTTAATGTGATTTTCAAATGTAAGATTGGAGTCCATTTTTATTCCAAGATTAGTAACAGAGGTGGAGAGGGGGATGTCTTGTCCAGAAAAGGAAAGTGTTGTTATAGGAGATGTTTGTACCTGGTGAGGGGTGCCAATCAGTATGGCCTCAGTCTTGGAGCAGTTTAATTGAAGAAAGTTCTGATTCATCCATGCCCTAATTGCCTCCAGGCAGGCAGAGAGGGCAGTGAGTGAAGATGGAGATGACAAGGTGGAAGATGAGGATGCTCCAGTCCTGATGTAAAGCTGTGTATCGTCGGCATAACAGTGAAAAGAAATGTTGAACTGATTAATAATTTGACCTAAAGGCAGCATGTAAAGGGAAAACAGCAGGGGCCCCAGAACCGACCCCTGAGGGACACCACAGGAGACACAGACTGTCTGGGACGTGGCGTTGCCAAGACTAACACATTCCAGCCTATTGGAGAGGAAAGATTTGAACCAGTCCAGGACGGTGTCGCAGAGACCGACCTCCACATGAAGACGGTGGAGGAGGATACTATGGTCCACAGTGTCGAAGGCTGCAGTGAGGTCAAGGAGGACAAGGATGGAGGGAGAGCCAGTGTCAGCAGCCAAGAGGACATCATTGGTAACCCTCAGCAATGCAGTCTCTGTACTGTGAGCTGCCCTGAATCCAGACTGGAACTTCTCATACAGGGAGTGTTGTTGTAGGTGGTCCTGCAGCTGAGCAGCAACAGCTTTTTCCAGCACTTTAGACAGAAAAGGGAGGTGTGAAATTGGGCGGTAATTAGAAAAAATGTCGGGATCCAAATTAGATTTTTTCAGAAGAGGCCTAATGATGGCAGTTTTTAGAGGCAGTGGAACATGACCAGATTGTAGAGACTGATTTATTATTTGAGTGATTAGTGGGCCTATTGCAAAGTGATTGGTTTTTATGAGAGACGAGGGGAAAGGATCCAGGGCGCAGGATGAAGGCTTCATTTTCTTGATGATGGCCTCCACCTCACTCTGAACAACTTCGTCAAAGCTGTTTAGGGTCCCAGAATGCAGACGGGTAGGTGGCACACTGAGAACAGGGAGGTTGTGGAGCTGAGATCTGATAGTGTCAACTTTGGTTTTAAAAGACGAAAGAAACAGGTCGCATTTTTGAGCAGAGTCCTCAAGAGTTTGTTTAATGGGATTAAGCAGACGAGTTATTGTGGAGAAGAGCTGTTTAGAGTTTCCAGGGCAGGTGTTGATGATGTTAGAATAATATTTGGAGCGTGCTTCTTTAAGAGAATAGGCGTACGCTTTCTGATGTTCTTTATATGCCTGCTTATGCACAGAGAGACCAGATGATTTTACACGTCTCTCAATAGCACGGCCAGTTGCCTTCATCTTGCGCAGCTCATCAGTGTACCAGGGGGCTGAACGCGAGAAAGACACCAGTCTTGTCTTCAAGGGGGCGTGTAGGTCCAGGAGCTCCCGAAGAGATTGGTTGTAGTAATCCACAGAGTCATCTGCAGAAGGATGATTGACAGCGGTCAGGGTGTGAAGATCAGCAGACAGAACATCAAGGGAAATGTTTTTAAGGTCACGGAACTGGATGGGTCGTTTTGGGTTTGAAGCAGGCGAAGATGAAGGCACTTCCAGGGAGATGACCCTGTGGTCTGAGACACCCAGGTCATATACAGATAAGTTATTGATGAGTACAGTGTCTGTAATCACCAAATCCAGAGTATGCCCCCTGCTGTGCGTAGGGGCGTCAACATGTTGAGTGAGATTAAGAGAATCCAAAAGAGACTTAAAATCTGTTGCCAGAGGTGAAGAAGAATTGTCCACGTGGATATTTAAGTCGCCAAGAAAAATAGTCTTCACAGGGGAGGTGCAGAAAAAAGTGAGGAGGTCATGCGTCTCTGAGTTAAATGAAACTCCTCTTTCCCTTCTCGGGAGCCATGTCCGGAGATGAGAAGAGTAGAAGTTGGTCCTAGTTTCCTTTTCTTCAAAGCCGTCTTCTCTGTCATCTTGCTTTCGCTAGTAGACTGCTAGTGGGATTAGCAGAAGGTTGTGACGCAGTTAGCGTCGTCGAGTGAAGCTGCGGAAGAGAAGAAAAACTTTGGGTAAGTAGAAAAATGTTGGACTAGCTTTCGCCAGCCCAGTAGTACGCAGGAAATTTTTCTCTGTATGCTCAGTGTAGGGAGCAAGCTCACCTCAATCAAGCGACGCGACAACAGAGAGGTCCCGCGATGTTCAGGTGTTTCAGCGAGGTGAAGGGCAAAAAGAGAAAGATGGAGGGGCGTCAGTCGCTTAAGTACCTGAAAGGCGGTACCTCTGACGCGGGGTGACGCCCCCTGCCGTAAATGGCGTGATTGTATTCCTTCAGGCAGTGGTGGGCACAGACCGCTAGAGAGCGCTAAAGCGCTATTCCGCTTACAGTGGACCTAAACTTTTTGTCAGCGTTTTTGTGAATTGACTAACTTTTATAATTCATAAGCGGATTTATGCTATTTTTATTTAAAATGCAGTACCGCTAATAACTAATTATCTATCAGTAAAAAACAATAAACTTATTTACAAGCTTTTATGCTGCTTGTTTTTTACCTTTTTCCCCACGTAAACAGCAGAGGAGGAAAGGGTGTGAGGGGGAGGGGGGCAGAGCTGAGAACAGACTGGGCTCTACCATGTAGGTAAATGCCTGGGGGTCCCATTTCAGCAGTGGCCCCGGCCCCGCCTCGCCCCGTGCAGTCACCTACATCACTAACATTGCTCATGCTTGTTAATGTACATTTAACATAAAAATAATTATAGTTACGATGAAAACGATCATTAAATACGCAATAAAAAAACGGTCGATTTCTTTATCCCCCTACTAAAAATGGACTATTCCATCTTGACAACTTCCGGGTCATAGTTGAACTCAGGGGCTAATTCTGTAGCTGGCTGCGCTCGGTGTCTTCATAAATCCGTAACCCCGCTGTTTCAAGCCAAATTAACGTGGCCGGATGATTTTATTGTGTGTTTTGTGATGACCATTCGACGGTGAGTCGTTATTTTTATGTATTTTAGTTACTTTTCATTAAATCTGTTGACTCCCTATAGACGCTAACTGTGTCTGCCTGTTACACCGGTAGTGCTGGGTTACTAATGAAATCCGTAAATAACACCGCTGTTTCAAGCCAAATTAACGTGGCCGGAGGAGTTTATTGTGTGTTTTGTGTCGACCATTCGACGGCGAGTTGTTAGTTTCATGTATTTTGGGTTACTTTTCATTAAATCTGTTGACTACCTATTGACGCTGTGTCTGCCTGTTACACCGGTAGTGCTGGGTTACTAATGAAATCCATAAATAACACCGCTGTTTCAAGCCAAATTAACGTGGCCGGAGGAGTTTATTGTGTGTTTTGTGTCGACCATTCGACGGCGAGTTGTTAGTTTCATGTATTTTGGGTTACTTTTATGTATAAATGCGGTGGCGACACACCCGTGTATTTGAGATTTAAACGTGGTTTTAGGGATTAAAAGATCATTCTATTTTTTGTTAATTTCGTGGCCCAATAGAATATATGTACTGTTACATATCATGAGGAAGCTGCCAATGCTGACACTTTTAGTTCTTATGTATGTTGACTGCATTCATGCTTTTGTGTGGTTAATTAGTCTGATTGTGATCAGGCTTGTGTGTGTTCAGCCAGGAACACCTGAGAGCCACGCCTATATATACTTCAAGTTGACTGTGCTTGAATGCGGAGTGTTGTGAGCTCAGAGTTTGGTTGCTTTATTGCTGAGCTGTTTGAGTACTGTTTGGGTACTGTTTGAGTACTGTTTGGGTACTGTGGGGTGTTCTCCGCCCGCCCCTGCCTGTCTTGAAGTCTGATCTTCTGTTTAGAAGGTTCTTGGTGAGTAACTACTAGCTCATGTTTGGTCTTGACTGCTAGATGCACTTAAAGAGTGGCTACTAGCTCATGTTTGGTCTTGACTGCTAGATGCACTTAAAGAGTGGCTACTAGCTCATGTTTGGTCTTGACTGCTAGATGCACTTAAAGAGTGGCTACTAGCTCATGTTTGGTCTTGACTGCTAGTTGCATTTGTGTCAGCTCATTTGCTTGTGGAGTTTGACTGTGCTTGATGCACTTAGGAATGTTTGCTCATCTTTTGACTTTTGTTGTGCTTAGTGCACTGGGTAGCTGAAGGCTGCATTGATGACATTAGGATCCTGCTAATGATAATTGATATCAGGGATGCTGACCTGTGTGGTTAGTTTAAGCTGGTTTAACCAGGAACATTATTGAGCTTGGAGCTGTTTGGAGCTTTTTGAGCTGTTTGGAGCTTTTGGAGCTTGGAGCTGTTTGGAGTTTTTGTTGGTTTGCCTAATGACAGAGTGAGATCGGTAGTCCAGTTATATCGTTTTTCTTTTACCCCTAGGGTCCCCTTTTGGTCAGGTAGTCCGTCTCCAGATAGGCTGCGACGGCCCTGTTTTTATGGGTTGGGCCGACGCTGGGGACGTTATATTCTTTTTGGCTGACTCACTCTTGTCCACCAATTATTTGTACTTTTGTCTGTCTATTTTTGCTCCCTTTTTGTTGCCCTGTGCCAGAAGACGGTGCACTCCGCACCTGGAGGGAGGAGTCGGGCAGTTTTCAATAAAGCTTTTTATTTTTACATTCTGCCTTCTTGTGTCCTTTGTCCATTTAATGTGTTCGGCCTGAGCCAGCCGTAACATATTTTGGGCGCCTCGTCCGGGATCTTGAATCCTTTTTTACTCCTTGTCTGGATCTTGAATCCTTTTTGACTCCTTGTCTGGATCTTGGATCCTTTTTCTCCTTTTGCTCCTTGTCTGGATCTTGAATCCTTTTTGAGTCCTTGTATGGATTTTTGAGACATTGTCTGCATTTTTGAGCCCGCGTTTGGATCTTTGAGCTGTTGTGATCCTTGTTGGGTTAATTAAATAAACCTGCTGTTGGTTTGACTCGTAGGCGGGTCCAGCGCTGTGCATGTTTGTGGAAATCTGGTTTTGAGCAGACATTGAGATTTTTGTGCTTAAAATATTGAGAGTGTGGTGAAGTCTTTTGAAGCCAAGTGTTTTTGGACAGCAGTTAATAGAATTAACTGCTCCTTTTTACATTTGGTGTGTGACAGCTGTGTGCTGTAGTTTGCACTCTCTCTGGAGCTGACAGGACCAGCTCTGGAGCTGACAGGACCAGCTCCTAGTTGCTGATTGAGCTGAAACACGCAGCTGTGTGTGTGTGTTTTTGGATTGTGCTGCTTTCAAATGCAGCTGGGATTTTTTTTGCTGTTGTTTACAGTGAAAGTCTTTAGAAGAGGGGTACAGCTTAAAAGCTGTTTGTGTCCACATCATGGTGTTCAATTTAAAGAAATTTATTGAACAGCCCACGTTTGATGTCTATATGAACTGCACGAGAGAGCAGATGTTGAATATAGCAAACCATTTTAAAATCAACACTAGAGAATACGAACGTGATGGTTGGTTTGAGGGTGGACTGCTGACTGAATTAATTCAACTTGGGATTGTTGTGATGCCTGATTATGGACATTCAAATGAAAATGAAGTTGCTTTAAGAAAAAAAGAACTTGAAGAACAATTGAGGAAAGAAAAAGAGCTTATTTCAGAGCAGTTCGAAATTAAAAAAAGAAACTTAATGATTAAACACCAAGCTCTCTTGAAAGAACAAGAGCTTGAGCAACAGAGACTTCAAGCTGCTCTGGATGAAATTAAGCGTCTTCAGGAACAAGAGGATTTGGAACGACTGAGAAGGCTGACAATTCAACATGCCTGTCATCCGGTGGTTACTGCACCAGTGCTTTGCACTCAAGCAGCCCTAGCATGTCCTAACTTTGATGCATCATCTGTGTCTATGCGGGTGCCTCTCACACCTCAACAGAAGGGGGCGCCTCAAGAACATCTACCGGAGGAAGAAGACGAGATCAATTTGAGTAAAAACTCCCTGATGAACTGTGAAGCAAAACCGATTCCAGTGGAGGAAGTGAAACTCTTGCTTCATCTTCAAGAAGTAGATGACGATCTTGGTGACTGTTTCTTACAGATGTTTGACACTGAACATGAAACTGAACAAACCATAGTTCAGTCAGATGAGGACATAATAGACTTAGAAGAGCTAAAGGAGGATGACTTTGAACTAAGGGAATGTTTTTTATTTAGCTCTGAGGAAGAGGATGTCCCAGTGAGCCTAAGAGAGATGAAGCCACACGTGACACATTCTCCTGCTCCTTTATGTCCCGTTTCTGCCACTACAGAAATCAAAGAGAAAGTGGTGGTGGATGACATGGGACCGTCGCCTCAACCTAAAGCAAGAGATGGGTCTGAAGAAAATACATTTTCACTGTCTGTGAGAAATGAAGTGCTGCAGCCTTATATTGGACATGTTTCAAATGATTCTGAGTCTAACTGTCTCTACTCTGCTTACAGTGTGGCTGGAAACAGTGCTGTTGCAGCTGGCATGGTGGAGCTGCCACGTGCAGAAAATGACAGTTTCCCTCTGGCTGTTATGAAGAGTATCCACTCTCCCACTGGCATCCTTGGTCATGATGTTGATGTTGGTTTGGTGTCTGTTAACAAAAATAAGTCTTACAGAGTAAGCCTAGACAAGCGTCGCCTGTTTGGCTTCAGAACATTTTAAGATAACATGACATTGATTATGTTAGCGGTTAGGCGGACTAGTTTTAATGATGTTTTTAGTCCGTTTGTCTGTTGTGACCGCTACATTGTTACTCTCTAGGGTCCTATTTATTTTGCATGTGCGGATGTGAGATGTTTTCACCTGACATCCACATCACCCCCATACAAAACACTGGTGGTGGAGGTGTTACATATCCTGAGGAAGCTGCCAATGCTGACACTTTTAGTTCTTATGTATGTTGACTGCATTCATGCTTTTGTGTGGTTAATTAGTCTGATTGTGATCAGGCTTGTGTGTGTTCAGCCAGGAACACCTGAGAGCCACGCCTATATATACTTCAAGTTGACTGTGCTTGAATGCGGAGTGTTGTGAGCTCAGAGTTTGGTTGCTTTATTGCTGAGCTGTTTGAGTACTGTTTGGGTACTGTTTGAGTACTGTTTGGGTACTGTGGGGTGTTCTCCGCCCGCCCCTGCCTGTCTTGAAGTCTGATCTTCTGTTTAGAAGGTTCTTGGTGAGTAACTACTAGCTCATGTTTGGTCTTGACTGCTAGATGCACTTAAAGAGTGGCTACTAGCTCATGTTTGGTCTTGACTGCTAGATGCACTTAAAGAGTGGCTACTAGCTCATGTTTGGTCTTGACTGCTAGATGCACTTAAAGAGTGGCTACTAGCTCATGTTTGGTCTTGACTGCTAGTTGCATTTGTGTCAGCTCATTTGCTTGTGGAGTTTGACTGTGCTTGATGCACTTAGGAATGTTTGCTCATCTTTTGACTTTTGTTGTGCTTAGTGCACTGGGTAGCTGAAGGCTGCATTGATGACATTAGGATCCTGCTAATGATAATTGATATCAGGGATGCTGACCTGTGTGGTTAGTTTAAGCTGGTTTAACCAGGAACATTATTGAGCTTGGAGCTGTTTGGAGCTTTTTGAGCTGTTTGGAGCCTTTTGGAGCTTGGAGCTGTTTGGAGTTTTTGTTGGTTTGCCTAATGACAGAGTGAGATCGGTAGTCCAGTTATATCGTTTTTCTTTTACCCCTAGGGTCCCCTTTTGGTCAGGTAGTCCGTCTCCAGATAGGCTGCGACGGCCCTGTTTTTATGGGTTGGGCCGACGCTGGGGACGTTATATTCTTTTTGGCTGACTCACTCTTGTCCACCAATTATTTGTACTTTTGTCTGTCTATTTTTGCTCCCTTTTTGTTGCCCTGTGCCAGAAGACGGTGCACTCCGCACCTGGAGGGAGGAGTCGGGCAGTTTTCAATAAAGCTTTTTATTTTTACATTCTGCCTTCTTGTGTCCTTTGTCCATTTAATGTGTTCGGCCTGAGCCAGCCGTAACATGTACGTAAAGTATTAAATAAATCCTTTGATTTTTGTAATTTCATCCTTTTAGGATCATTTTTGTTACTTTACAGTTGGCAGTGTAGTGCAAATATTGATAACGCTGCCGGCTATATATATATA